>JAJJKD010000223.1:0-48386 GCA_022376535.1 Xylariaceae sp. FL0662B | reverse complement strand
AGGGCACTTTACTTTTAGTATTTTTTCCTCCTTTTTTTTCTTTATATATATATATATATTAATTATATATTTAGCAAATAGCTTCGCCTAAAGGAATATAGGCCTTTAAGCCATTTTTTTTATATGTAGCCGTAGGTATCGCGTATTTAGTTTATAGTATCCCGTTATAGTAGTCTATTAAGGCATATAACATCTATATTTCCAAATGCGATCTTACTCGGTACTTTTAAAGGTAATAATACCCATGTACTATATATGCGTAAAAATACCGAAGAGTAAAATTCCGGTAACTTCTTTCCCTTTTGATTCTAGCAGTGTTACCACGGGTGCCGTGTAAACGGGTCTGCCATTACCCCAGAAAATGTCGAAAATAGTCTTGGATCATAGATTTGAAATACTTATTACCAAGATCATTCCGTGCTTTATTATCATATGAGTTGACATTGTGTGCAAGAGGATATCCAAGTGTTCTTCAGTGTATAATACATAAACTGTGATCGAACGGAGAGCCTGCCGTCGTGCTTATGTAACGTCGAGGCAAAAGTAGCCAGCAGCTGAGACGCAGTCGACCGGCATTCTGTAGATTTAGCTGCGTTGATTTAAGGCGTGACTAGCTAACTTCCAGCTGCCCGGGTCGCTTGAGGTAGAGATCAGACTATCCAGCCTTTCCCGATTACAAGAGTCTCTGAAACGAGGCCTCAGCAAAGCTTTGATCTAACCAAGTAAATAGACGGAGATATAATCCGTACTCCGAAGACGGACAGGAGTTCTTACTATGCAGCTATCTTTCTTACGTACTGGAGTTGTAATATACAAAAGGGCCAGTCTTCTGCACATAGTAAAGTGCGAGGAAGGTGTTCTTCAATACAACAAGATAAAGACAAGCATACCATAGCCGTCAACAAGGTCGAAGTCACCATATCACTGTAACATAGTGAGACCTTGGATTGAGGACTGTCGATCTTCGTTTAGAGAACCGCGGAAATCTCAGAATTCTGTTCACCATGATCATGGTCTACCCTAACTATTGGTATCGACCATAAGTGTATAGTAGACACCCAACCTATAACCCCACATACGCATACGTTATACGCGTAAAAGCAGACCAATGAGAAAGGCCGTACAGACAACTTGAGTAACTTCATTAGCTAGATAAGTAGTGTAGATTTGAACATATCCTTGAAGTGAAAAGTGCACTTAAAATGTCCGAGGATCGGTAGCCTTGAAATCCATTAGCCTATATATTAATTCGTCAGACATATCCAAGTCTACTTCATAGTGAGCCTTTCCAAGCTAGTTGGAACTAGCTGTTCTCATGTTGCCATAAGGCTGTTTTGCTTAAGTTCTCGATGCTAATAACCTGCCAAGCGATATAGGGCTTTCTACATAAGTCTATAATAGCATGTCAAAACTTGAGCAGTGGCAAATATCTAGGTATAGGATATATGGTTCATGATGATCTAGGCTATCAATCTAGGTAGTTCAACATACATTAGGTATACATTGCGATTCTTGTAAGAGAGCTTAGCTTTCCACATACCTACTTGGAACTTGTTGTCCAAATCCGCACCGATGGAATGGAGCTGACTAACTTCACTACCCTAAATGAGAGCTAATATCCTTACTCTCGCCTAGGGAACGGTGCTCTAAAAAGAACCTGAGAAATATCCCATGGTTTTGCCTTGGGAGGTAGGGGACAAAAAACAGGAAGAAAAAAAAAATACAGCGACTAGATTGTGGGCATGGCTTCTCGACAAAACTATGTCAAGCTCTGTGAATTGGCGAAGCTGGTAGAATATGTAACATCGCGACAAATTCTAGTTGTCTAAAGAGGTATAAGACAACACGGCTTAATTAACCTATTCACAATCTATGCGACGTGATAGTTAGCCAAGAGTACACATAGCAAAGCAGTAGGGGTTACGACGCCAGCCCCATAAAATAATCTACTCAGGCTACTTCAAATCTGAACGGTGCCCCCATACGCGTGTGTATTTCAATTCACCCCCCACATCCCGTCCCGGCTTGCAAAGCTACTGCGTATAAGTAGGGTAAATCATTGTTCAGGGGTCAACGGAGACCCTGCTTGTTCGACTAAACTTGACACACTACACATAGGGAAGGTGCATTTGAATCGTATTTTCCCCTATTGGCCAGCTTCGAACGGTACGACTTTGCTTTATATCGTAATCTCCGCGCAGGCCCAAGGATGTCTCGTGAGGGACTCGTAAGCCGTGAAGCTCGACGTGGGGCCAAACCCGGCTATCGGCTTGGTAAAGAATATTGACTACCTAGTAACTTAAGGTTAATAGAGGGAACAAGTGCCGTGGTAGGTATAAAGATGGATGAATTCCTCGAGACTGTGATCTGCTGTCAGGCTATCACACCTATCTCGACTCTACGATCGCGAAGCGGCTAGTCGTTCTGGCTCTTTCTCATCTCAGAGCCTCACACTCGTTGGATTCATCATGCATGTTTCTCTTTTCACCGTTGGTGCGGCCCTCCTGTCCGGAGCCCTGGCCCACTCGAACCACCATCTTTCTTACTCGGAGTTGACCCGTCGCGCCAGTCTGTCTAAGCGATGCGAATCATCAGTCGCGGCTATGAACAAGCGCCGCTGGGCGCAACAACACCAAAAGCGTGCCGACAACACGACTTGGAGCATCACTACAGAAGCACCGTGAGTAGATTTTTGAGTCATTTGAGTCATTTGCTACCCTCCCTCTCCTATTCCAGGGGCGTAATCTTCCTCCGGGGCTATATCAGCAAGTTCCTAGGACTCCCGATAATTTGCCACGCTGTCTAGAAAGAGAAATTACTGAGCCTAAATTGCAGATATTATGAGGTCCTCCAGAACGACACTTGTATTCTGACGGAAGAGGTGACGGGCGGCCCATACATCTGGCCTCGGAGTCAGACATTACGACAAGACATCACCGAGGACCAGGTTGGTGTTCCAATGCTCCTCGACATTGGTGTTATGGATCTAGAAACTTGTGAGCCGCTTCCAAATGTTCTGGTGGACATCTGGTATTGCAATGCCACCGGATCGTACAGTTCCTTCACCGGGCTGAACCCCAATACCCCGTTCGAGGAATTGCTCGATCAACTGAACAAGACGATCGGGCCCGATCTTGATCTACACACCGATAACACAACCTTCTTACGCGGAATGGTAAGATTTTCAATTTCTAGTATACACGTAGATCATATGTCTGAACTAAGCCGTTATAGTGGCCAACCAACGATAACGGCATCACCGAATTCACGGGAATCGTTCCTGGATTTTACGTCGAGAGGACCATCCATATTCACGTTCAAGTACACGAGAACTACGTGATTCGTGGCAACGGCACCATTGCATCCTCGAATACGATCTCGACTGGTCAGCTGTTCCTCGCAGAGGACATAAGTGCGCAGCTCATGGCATTAGAGCCATATGCTAGTCACACGCAGATCAACCGCACCACCAACAGCATCGACTCTATCTTCCAGGGAGAGTCTAAGAACGGCTGGGATCCGACCCTCATGGTCGTACCGATGGACGGCGAGAACGTCGAGAATGGCATCATCGGCTACATCACCATCGGGGTTGACACCGCCGCCAAGAAGAAGCTGAAGAGGGACCTGTAGGGTTAGGCATAGAAGCAGTCAATGTTATAGGAAATTAAAAATCGGTGGCTGATTTCGAATTCGACCAAAACGATCGGTTCCTATCGCATCGTGTGCAAAGATAACAGCATGTTCACATTGGCGAAGACCACTCACCTGGTATGAAAGAAATTAAGACCATATAATAAGACTTAAGTAAGTTGAGATACTTAAGTGGTTACCTATTACAGGGTGATCTGAATTTAGAGTCGCTAGATGATTGAATGTAAATAGAACTAACTTATGCGATACTTACGTATTATAAGCCAGATCTCAAACCCCTAAAAAGTTTTTGACTTAAAAAGGTCTCGCAACGGCATGTTTTTCACTGTGTATATGAGAGTGCTTAAGAGAGTACATATAGTCGGCTGAAGATAGGGGAACGTACAGGGCATTTGCCCCACAGAGGCTACCTAACATACCTAGGCTGCTAGGCCTATGGGGTTAGGTACTTAGTACCTATTCGGCACGGCACGATCCGTACAAAACTCCACAGAACTTGCGCCTCTAGCTCGACCGGTTTACTTTCAGACTCTTCCTCATACTACATACTACTAAACTACCCACCCTATCCGTCTATTTACCTACGTCGCCGTCTCTACGCGTATGTTTAATAAGTACAACGTAGTGGGCCATTGCCTATGGAGAAGTTACCGCCGCTACCAACACTTCGAACCTTGGAGCCACAGCACAGGCCATCATGTCTCAAGGTCATGGTTTTCGTTATCGCGGTCTTGGTCGGCTTGGCTGATTATTACAACCACGTCACAAGTCTATCATACTACCGCATTTGCAAACAATACTACGACATCCTCACTAGTAAACCCGTCTGGTCTACTGTCGCATATCCCTACGGCCGATTCCCCCTTCCACACGATCCATTCCATTTTCTGCCTTGCACCAACGTAACTCTGCCCCCGCCGCTCGACCACTCCGACCCTGAACGTGCCTGGGCGAGCCTTTTCGATCCCAATCCTGAACATTGGAGCTGGGGAAACGCGACGGCAAAACAGAATGTGCCAGACTACGATCCATATTCCGGACGGGGCATCTATCTGTGCGGCTATCTCGATGTCCCGCTAGACTACACCAACGAATCTGAGAGTCGGGTTGTTCGGCTTGCTGTCACCAAATACCAGGTATCCGGCCTCGCACGTATCGACTCCTCTGGAGGAGCTAAGAGTGAGCGGACAATCGTCATCGAGCCCGGCGGTCCCGGGGGAAGTGGCACCTCTTTCGCCTGGCGGGCAGCTGAAGACATTACGAAGCGCCTTAGTGGCGGTCAATTCGACGTATTAGGATGGGACCCCCGTGGCGTCAACTCTACGCGCCCTGCTATAGCATGCTTTCCCTACGATGCCGATCGGGACCACTGGTCTCTGCTCACCGGACAGTACCGTGAAGTATCCGCGTCGCCTGAAACCCAGCTTGAACTCGCCGACGTAATGAATAATGCTACATTCCGCGCATGCTGGGAGCGATATGGCGATCTTGCTCGATTTGTTAGCACGGCTTTCGTGGCTCGTGATATGGAGGAAATCCGTAAGGCCCTTGGGGAGGATGAGTTGACCGGATACCTGGTCAGTTATGGCACCGGAATCGGCCAGACTTGGGCCAACATGTTTCCTAATAGTGTAGGTCGCGTGATACTGGACGGGACTGAATATGTGCGAGATCATCGTCTACTCGGCGGTTTTGGTTGGACCGCACTGGACAATGCTACAGACGCTTGGCGCGATGGATTCCTTGGCGAGTGCCTCCACGCCGGACCGAAACACTGTGCACTAGCGCAATCGAGAGGTTCCGAATCAGTGACTCTCGCTGAACTGGAAGATCGAATGAAAACGATGATAGCGTCGCTCATCCAGCGACCCATCATAGGCTATACGGAGTCAAGTGGCCCGTCGTTGGTGACGTATTCTGCCCTGGTGGCGGCTATATATGGCTCGTTATACAATGCCTTCAGTTGGCCTGCCCTAGCGCAGATGCTGTATGAGCTAGAAGGCGGCAACTCTACCCTTGCAACCGCTTTCCTCGAACGTTCTACCTGGGAATATGACCCTACGTTGCCTTCTTCGCCATCTCCCAAACCTTCATCCGATGAGCTCGGCGCTCTAGTCATCTGTGCGGACTCCTATGATGCCCCATTACCGCCGGATGGACTGATCTGGTGGCAGTCGCTGTGGGCGAACATGACAAGCCAAGCTTGGATATCGGGAAATTCGCGTTTCTTCAACGTCTTGCCATGCCGGCACTTCCCTACTTATTGGCCTAAACCTGCCGAAGTATACCGCGGGGATCTAAATCACACGCTAAGTAACCCGATTCTGTTGATTGCGGAGACTTATGACCCAGCAACACCTCTACGAAATGGCAGAAGACTTTTAGAAGAAATGGGGCCTAATGCTCGACTGATTGTTCACCATGGTTATGGCCATTCGTCCAGAGATACCTCTAGTTGCACTGACTCGATTGCAAAGGCATACATTCTGAACGGTACACTGCCTGAGGCGCAGGAGACTGCCTGTTATGCTAACGAAAAACCTTATCTCTATGGGGTTAACACGGCTGACGATCATGCCAAACCTCTCGATCCTATACGACTATGGCGCGAGCATATTCGGGAGCTGGCTGAGTGGAACCCAAGGCTCCTGCCGTAGATGTACATCAACTTGAAAAGTGAGCAACTAAACAAGAGCATCGGTTTATGTGACGAGGGCAATAAGGAAAGCAGAAAGTCGAGTCGGTTCGACTGACACAAGCTGAAATACCAAATTGCTCGTGGATTTTTGGCTTCACTCGAGCAGAATATACAGTTCATAAAGAATTGCTGTTCGAGGCCATTTATATGAAACCGAGTCGTTTTCTTAGTCGTCAGCCGGCTCCAGAAGCCCTTTGGGCTCTTCCTCTGGGTTCCTGGCGTCGCACACTCGATAAGGATTTCTTAGATACACGCAATGTAGATGCCCATGCCGGGCTCCTCAGTAGGTTCATAGAGTGATTTCAGGATATGTAAGCTGGGCACGTTACTAGCCGACCGAAATTGCTTAAATTCCCACGAGTATAGATTATCAGGATGGCTGGTATTTTCAATGCCGATTATTACAATGAGTTTGAGCAGAATCCAAGATCACACACATTCTCATGAGAACCGCGCCTGACTTTTCACGTTCCACTGAAGCCAGCAACTTCACCCTATTTACCCAGAATAACCCGCTACTTCGTCACAAGTTCCCTGCCATCAACTATATATCGAGCACTCGCCAGCACGATCTCGCTCCAAATACGGAACTCGTCATTAGTCCTCGGGGCATAGATCAACACAAAGTTCCACGGTATCAATGGAATCACGCCACTCATGCGATGTCGCTCCGCCCAGCCGCTCTCAATCGCCATCGTCGCATCGGCGAGACTAAGCACAAGATGTGTGCTTCCCTCGCCATGCGGATGCAGGAACTCTCCATTCATCGACCGGGTCTCCGGCCGGGCGGGAATGATGCCTTCCGCCAACCACAAAGCGGGGTAGTTCGGGCCCTCCAGATCCGAGGGCTTCACCTGCAGGACGGCGGGGTTCGCCGCGGCTAGCGCGCGCATGAACAATTTCTGCCTCGCGGCCATGTCGGCGGTGCAGCGCTGGCTCGTCTGCCGGTGCGGCGCAACGAAGGACGGGATTTCGGGCCTGGGACCGGTGCGGGGCGGTAGCGGAGCCGCGAGGAACGATCTCCTGCTGTCCGGGCCGTAGCGCGACGATACCCTGGTCCCGTCGTAGGGGGCGGGGACCCGTGTGTCCGAGCGCGCGAAGAGCCGACTCGTGGTTTGGAATAGGTAGCCGAAAATATTAGAGGGGAGACCGTTGGAGCCGAGTGCCAGCCAGGCCCGGTAATCGGATACGGCGAAGGAGAGGACGGGAGCACTTCCTAGGACGATGGCGGCTGCCGTGAGGAGGGTCCTGTTTTGTTGCAGGAACCCGAGACTAGCGGAGGCCCATTTGGAGTCCATGGTGCTGGTAAATTTGCAAGCTTGGCTACGGCGGACCACGGGATAATGGGAGTGTAGATGCTATTATTGAGGAAATTAGAATGTGAGGTTAAAACATTTACCATGCTAGCTATTGTACTATAGATTTTTCTATGGTGTTGACAGTCATCATGCGACCTGGAGACGCGTCTAGAGGTACCTATCTGTGTCGGAACTGCATAATATGACTGCTGAGGTGAGCTCCATGGTCCCAGTCCAACCGACTACGTGTCTGGCTAAAGATAGGCTATGCGCCTTATTCCAGCCATACGAATTTGCCAAAGAATACTCACACGTAGGAGGCCCGAGGTAACTTCGGCTCCGAGTCTCGGAGACATCAGCCACGATGAAAAAGCAAAGTCAACTTTCTGACCAATCAGTTCAGAGCAGCAGCCCAGATGAAATATACTGAATATGAGGTTATTGATAATATTGTAGGTTAATCCTCTAACTTAGCCAAGCAATACTCTCAAGTCCAAGGAGCCACCGGGCCCAATGAACTCATAAACATACCTAGGTATTATTACATCGTATGAGGCATGAGATTGGGAATGAGTTGGACGACTTTTCAAAGAGTGGCAGCACCACATAGAAGAACCAAGCCCGAACAATTATTACGTGCAATGCCTAGAGCCATACAAACACGACCCGACGCCGTTGCAAGCAACGGTAATTGGTCATGAGATGAGAGCCCGTCCCAGTATATCACGCGAATATGGAGATCAATCAAGAAGGGAACGAATAGATTTCATCTATCTGCCGTACAATTCCTCCCGTTCCTGTCTCTCAACTGATCATCGTGGTCTTACGTTTGGAACATTTTCGTTCTCCTTTGCCACGCTTCACTATCAACCATGTCTCTTCGTCTACCAGGCTCGGAGACTGGCAATCCGGAATCAAGTGATTGGGGGTTTTCCGCTATTTCACAAAGTGATGAAGATTGAGTTTCGGCTGAAGATGATGTTGATGCACTCCTAGCGCTCGTGGTTTCAACCCCGGTTGGCTTTACGGACGCTGTAGTTGTACTTTCCAATTCACACAAGACGGTGCTGTCGGGAGCAGGCGAGTTTGACGATCCATTAGGTGACTTTTTTATTGGTCGGGATTGATAAACGAACAGTTGAGACAGACCGTTGCTCCGGCTTTGGGAGTTCTGGTCCGATGTGACCGCAGCTTCTTTTTCTGCGCTGTGTCCGAGCACCGGCTGACTGGCTAATTTATTCAACTGATCCGAATGAAGCGGTCTCCCAGGGGACTTGTGAGGCGAGTTGGGCCGAAACGCCTGGAACCCATGACTAGTAGGCGGGTTTTGCATACTGAGCCTAGAACCCTGGGACCGAAGGCTTTCCGTACTAGGCGTTGTTGATGGTAAATTTCGATAAGGGACAGAGTCACCATAGATGGTAGCATCCCGTAAGTAACCAGACCCATTCAAGGAAGATTCTGGTTTAGACTTAAGGCGAACAGGTTGTTGGAATAAAGCTTGTAGTCCAGTGGTAGGCATTGATGTTGGTACCGTACACGGCACCTGCTCCTGGGAAGAAGTGGTATTGAAATGTACCGGTGGATTGGGTCGCTGTATTAAATCCAAAGGGGTTACAGAGCGACTTGGGGGTGTGCCCCTGGGAACCACCATCTCGGGAGATTCACGGGGCTGGCATGCACCACTTGGGGGCTCAACAACTTTCCCACAGTCATTCTCTTGAGAAGAGATCGGGGAGGGCTTTGGACGGCCACGTGCTTTGGATCCGATACTGTGGTTGTCTGCCGAGCTCCTAGGGGTGGAAGAATGCTGCAACGATGCAGTAGACCGCCCTGGGCGGTATAGTCAGACCATGTCCATTGTCGTGTCAGGCTGATGAAGCGGATACAATACCTTTATTTTCATCACTCATCAAAGATTTGAGAAGGTCGACATTCTCGAATTCCTTATCTGTCACCGGCTTGTTTGGCCCAAATTTCTTTAAGTAATTCGTATCATTTAGCATGGCCTCATAGCGCCCTCGTAGTTTTGAGAAGCCCATTATAATGCCCTGCTTGTGCGATGACGCCCATGGGTAATTGTACAGTTGTAGTGCGCTGGGATTAGTGGTAGGGATAAGGGGAATAAGTTCCAACGACGGTTTGTAGCGTTACCTAGGTATTAACTATCTGCGGCTGAAATCAATAGCCCCTTATAGTTTACACTCTCATCTATCAGTGTTCTTCTAAAGCGATGGAAGACTTTGGGCGTCCGCGCAGGGAAGCTGTACAAAGATGAGGCAGTACATTTGTGGCTCTGGATTCGCTCCGCCAGTTCTTCTATTTATACCAGTCACAGTAGAAAGCGGATCACTATTAATCACTATTAAGACAAACGTATAATTGGATGCACAACCGTCAGGTCAATGAGCTGAGGACCAATAGACGTGCTACGTTGGTTGAACATGAAGTGCCTCACTGCGGGGTCATGCATTGCAATCCTACCTACATCTGGGAGAAGAGAGGCTTGATCTACCTAATTAATATATCCTGAGCTGAAGATTGCGTGATACCTACTTCGCCTGACGAGAAGCTGACTGTGACGTTGTATGTGTTACTTTGATTATCTAGACTATATAGTACTCGAATGCTTGAGAGAAACCTAACTACTTTTATTGATGTAGACCATTAATAGTCGTTGAAATGATCTAGTAGGCAGAGCCGAAATCATGATACCTAGCGCGCCCCCTTTCTATATTATCAAATATAATCAAATACGTGAAATAGATCCCCGTAGCTCTATTAGTTCTATTGGGTGAATTGGATGGAAAATGCCCATCTCGGACGTACATTAATAATTATCGACCACTGGTGCGACAATTGGTTGTGCTGGCCGCGGATACCTATGGCCCTCTTCGTTACTGATCTTGTCCAATCCTGGGCAGACTACAATGCTACTCAGTCCACCCGCCTGGTCGAAGCGAAGTCGATATTCCGAAGGCTGAGATAAAAGAACATAACCGAAGGTAGCACACTCTACAATTACTTCTCGAAGATGGTTTTCTTGCTCGTATCTTTCGTCACGACTCCCTGCTACAAACGGCTCGAGAAACGTGTTTAGAGTTAAAGCTAACTTCTGCGCCTGGTGAGTGCTGACATCCTCCGAGGGAATCAGCGGCGTTCGGTCACTTCGATGTGGATGGAGCAAGAAAGCAGATAACTGCCGCCACCGAGTGAGCCCAATGAGAACCGCTGTCGGACACAACAGTTAGTAGCTAGCAATTGTGGGCGAGCAGGGGACTACTTGCCTCCGGGATTTCCTCGATGGTTTTCTGTTGGTGGTATCATTGAAGGGAATAAAGATAATAATGGCGGTAATAGGCTGATAGGAGGCTCTTCACCAAAAGTCACGCTAGCAAACGCAACCCTCGCGATGACATGCCTGAGAGTACTATATCGCTTATTTGGATCCAAGGCCATAGAAGCAAGCTGGGCAGCCGGGATTTCAATACCGCGGTCTAGCCCAAGATGGGTTAACGCCTTAACCAGGTCATTTTCGCTGCAGTGGACCAGTTGAAGATGATAATTATTTTCGACGTGCTGTTGTACCAAATAGCCTAGTGATCGTAACTCGGTGCCAATCTCAGCATCAGATTTGGGATCGAGAAGGAATTGGTCCAACTGGAGTTTATCCACTATAGGCCTAGCTGGAAGATCTTTTTCTTTACCAGCGTAGCCAACTGATACATATTCAGGGGTGATTTCATGTCGTTTCCAACGTCGTAATAGACAGTAGGCAATTCCCACGCCAATAGAGAATCCTACCACAGCGCAGGCCACTGCGATTCCCGCTATAGCGCCTCCATTCAGGCCTGACTCGGCGTCTGACGGTCGGCTAGTTGGCGTGCTGATCAATTGTTGCGAAGAAGACGCTGGTTGTTGAGAAGAAGATGCTAGTTGTTGGGAGGTAAGGGAAGATTCCATATCCGAAGTTGTAGGCACGCTGCTGGAATCCACAGGAGTCGTAGAGAGAGGAAGAGGCATCGTTGTGGTACCGGCCAGATACGGTGGATGAGGGGGTTCCCCTGGCTTTGGCCAATTGTACAGCGTGATCACCAGGTAAGTTGTCCCTGGCCCTGTCACGGTTGAAGTGCGGGAAAGCGTTCCCGTTGTAAGTTGACTTTCCATGGTATCAAAACGGCCTGTAGAAGCGGAGATAGATGAAGATGCGAAACAACCTCGCCTAGTATGGTATTGTCAACATTTTTTTGGAGATGATAAAGGTGGTAAGTTTGTAACACTCATCTGCGAACGCGTTTGTTCTGTGCCGCGACTGATGCCCTACATTCCCAAGGTTAGCGAGCACAAATTGCTTCGCCACCTACCTGCGAGAGTCTGATCAACCATAGGTAAGACTCCACCTAGGTACGATGTATGCACCTACATGCATCGTTGGGTAAGTAGTTAATCCCGGTCGTGGGATGCAGCCTCACCGGACACGGCGGGTGTTCACAGGAACATCCGAAGCTCGAGTGTCTATTGAACACATACAAGACACTAATTGGTACGAAATATCAACCGCGGATGAGGGTTCGGTCGGTGATTTGGCATGTTAGCCACAGCCTGCTTCCAACATGCATCGTGGGGGCTGAATCTATACCCAATCCAGGAGGTGAGTGGTTCTACGAAGCCAAACACAACACCAACATACAGATCATTCTATGTCCTCCACTCCCGTGTGCCACCTATAGTAGGTACACGTACTGTATATCACACTGAATGAACCAATGTGCTCCCGTGATGATGTTGCATCGCATGAAGCGCGCCCTACCAGTCCCCCTTGGCCCACTTGACAACAACAACATCAACAAGAACAACAACATAATTCCGCCGTCGAGATTTCCGCTATCGAGATATCCTAGAAGCGGGCCGTATGACCATCCGTCCAACTATTCGCACAGACCACTTGAAGTACCTAAAGCTAATGAGTTGGGTCCAACCATCCAACAGATCCAAAAATATCTACGACTTGTGGCCTTGGTTTCCTGATGGTTGTATACGGTGGCTGAATGTAGCCCACGGTTCTAGCGTCAATAATGACACTTACCTTCTAAACATCAAACCAAGCAGGGGCAAGCACCTCCATTTTGATCATAAAAGTCTGTCTCAAATCCCAGTCTGAGGGTAGTGTGATATTAGACCGTCCAAATCCTACCTAACTATCATGGCAAGCGATCGACCGGACATTATCGTAGCTATTGATCTAGGAACTACTTACACAGGCGAGTCAGCTTGATAGTATCTCCACACATTCCGCTAATACGGCTCAAAGGAGTTGCTTGGGCGAGACCGCAGCGTAATCAGGTCCTGCAGAGTCCAATCCAGATCATTCACAATTGGCCAGGCGGATCAAGCAAGAATGAACAAAAGGTGCACACTTGCCTCGTCTACAATGATGACACTACCTTATCTTCGTGGGGTTATCTATGTGAAGACGATGAATTGTTGGGAAAACAAAAGAGAGAGTTCTTTAAGATTTTTCTTGACAAGCAGACATTGGAGGATGCACACCGGCAAGGCATCGGTCAGGCGCCGGCCTCCGTCCTCGACGCGCAACGGCTGGTCTCAGACTATCTCCGCGAGGTCTATTCGCATGTCAAATCAACCGTTGAATTACACACAGGTATCAACCATATTGGATGGCAAAGTCTAGTGGTCGAGTTCAACTTCAGCGTTCCGACAACGTGGAGAAGCCAGGCGATTATCAACAACTTCAAGAAATGCATTGAGGACGCGGGCTTTGGTACAGAAGGCCAATACCACACCGCTACCGTCGAGTTGACAGAATCGGAGGCGGCGGCAGTCGGAACAATCAAGGGCGGAGCCGCGACTTTTCAATCAGGCGACATCTTTCTATCCGTCGACGCAGGTGGCGGAACAACAGATCTCGCGCTTATGCAAGTTGTAGAGCCTCGAGAGCCGTTCCCATCGCTGTCACAAATAAATCAAGTAGATGGTATTGGTATTGGATCAACTCTAATCGACCAGGCCTTCATTTCACTAGTAAACGGACGTCTCAGCAAATTTCCAGATTTGATAGAGAAACTCCCGCCGGACTGTACTGAAAGGCTTGTCAAAAGTGAAAGATTTCGAACGACAAAGCACAAATTTGGAGAGCACGTATACCGATCAACATGTTACAAATTGACTCTTGACGGCGTTCCTTTCAATCTGAACCATTCTGGCGCAGGAATTGAGATGGGAAAAATAGTCTTATCATGGTAGTCCCCTTCCCGAAATCCGAGTCAAGGTAAACCTAATAGCCTCTGCAGGGAAGAGATACAGTCTCTCTTCGATCCACATGTCGAAAGTATCATGCGAAAGATACGGGAGCAACTCAACTGGATGGAATCCAACGCCATAAATCAGCCGGTGGTAAGTTTCCAACCGCGACCAACCCAGAGATCAAAAAGCTGAGATAGTCGTTATCAGAGCTACGTGATTCTATCTGGGGGGCTGGGTAGTTCTAAATACGTACGCGATCGAATACAGCATGAGTTACTAGTTGATTTCCACCCCTATTCGCAACAAACCAAAATTCTACAAGCTCCTGATCCACAGCTTGTCGTTGTCAAGGGGTTATTGTTAGACAGACTTCAGAAACTGGACTCCGGGCTTACCCCTGTTCTAGTGAACAGGGTAGCTCGGGCGAGCTATGGAATCGTTTGTAAAGCCAAATACAACCCAGCGATTCACTACAACGAAATTCTCAAGCCAGACTCATATGACGGAGAACAATATGCTATGGACCAGATTGAATGGCTCATCAGAAAAGTCTGCGTAGCCCCCCACTGCTGTTGATGTGCGCTGACTCGTTTAGGGTGACCCTGTGAGCACGAACACTCCAATTACATCGACTTTTACGAAAAAAGTCGATCCCAAAGACACAACTCGTACCTGGGAATCCATCATCATGATATCGGACTTGGACCGCGAGCATTTGCCTCATAGTGTAAATCAAGGTGAGCATCTCTTGAACGCCGATTACTAGCTTAGGCTCATCCAGGTGGCAGAGGGGGCAAAGCGGCTTTGCGTAGTAAAAAGCGACTTAACAGGGGCACATCATAGCGATATGATCATGAAGCGCAAGTCCAGGCGATTATTATTTAAGGGAAAAAAGTTCTATATGTGCACTTTCGAAGTGAGGGCGATAGTAGCACCTGCGGATCTTAGGTTTGAACTATGGTTTGCTGGACAGAGATTCTCGGGAAACCATGAGCCTATCAAGATAAATTGGAATACTGATGGATCCGAAGCAAAAGGTCATTGAACATTACTATCGATTTATCGCAGTAAGGGGATCACCGGGTAAGTCACCGTAAGTGGACCCCAGGTGCCGGAAGCACAAGGAGCACATAATCGTATTATCTCTCGAAGATCGCGCGCTATAAGAGGCGATCTCCCTAGCTTAGTGTAGATAGATCAGGCCTAGAAAACAACACTTTTTCAACTAGAGATCACGGCACCATACATATGACGATCACGCACACAATTTCAACCATATCTGTGATAACGTTACTATCGATTCGTAATGAATGCAAAAATGTATCACATGTCCAAGCCGCGGAGCCCGCAGTGCGGCTAAGCACATGCAGATCATCGGAGTCGGTGAACAGGAAGCTGTAAAATAAATGGCAAGGTCCGGCATAGCAGGGTAACATAACATATATAGTATTTAATTATCAAGGAGTATGCTGCCCGAACCCGGCCAGTAGGGTCTACAAGACCAGGAATGTTTGTTACAAGCGCAAGACAATCGAGGGAGTTGAGTTCGATCCAGTGCAACGAAGGATAGGTAGTTAATGTATAAATAGATCACAAACCGTCCCGATGCATTAGCTCATGTACGTTGGAGCCAACAGCATCTTGGCTGTGACACCGGCCCAACAGCCAACGGCCTAATGTTACATTCTCCGTGCGATAGAGGTGGCACGCTGTCTTATATGTATCGAAAAGACGGGAAGACCGCCACGCTAGGTCTAGAAGTGCACTGAAATGAGCGAGTTTTCCAACTTGGGGGTCATGTCCCAGCCTCCTCCACTTACTCTACCCAAGGCCTCGAAAGCTTAAGCCACACTCTGATCTACAGCTTTGAATGAGAAGCCAGTCTCGTCCTAACTTGATCGTGAACGTTCTACCTTGGATTATTACCACTATGAGTGACGACCCAAAGAAGAATTTAGGGCTCTCCTGCCCAAAAGGAGGGACATTCTACGTCTGCCAGGATAGTGACATTCGATTCATTGGTTGTTGCGATATTGATCCTTGCGCTGATAGCTCCGGCAACTGTCCAGTGTCAAAATTACACCAGGCAGGCTTCGATGCGGAGAAATGGGATCAGATCAGAGAGCAAGGTTGTGTTACCGGATTCTCCACCAGCCTTTGGTACAGTTGCGTCGTCGGTCCTTTCTTAGGATGTTGCAAGTCAAATCCATGCAACCAGGGCGGAAACTGCCCAAGCGATGACTTGAGTCCCGCCAGACTCAGCGACGACCAAAAGAACGCTACTGTGTTTTTGCCGTCATCTAGTTCTAGTACATCTTCTGCAACATCAGCTACCAGCACTACCTCGACTCCATCCTCAGCTACTCTCTCAGGCCAAGAGAACCAGGAATCGGCTTCTCCAGAAGGTAGTAAGGACTTGCCAGTTGGTGGAATAATCGGGGGAACGGTTGGTGGCGTGGTTTTTCTGATTTTAATTGCTTGCTTCCTCTTCCTGTACAAGAAGCGACGTGCCGACAAAGAAATACATTCAGCGGAAGACGATCAGATGGAGGTAGCCCACCCGCAATGGAGCCCGTACAAAGGTTAGTATACAATATTCCGCTGAACATAACAATTCAAGTCAAACCTAATGATTACACTGTCAGATACCTTCACGACCAGTCCCTCGATTGGCCAAGCAGCCTCACCTGGCATGACCCCATCGACATTTGGCAAGGCATCAACTATGTCACGATTGAGCAATTCACCGTCGGTTTCCGGCTCCTGGACGATGAGAGATAGCCGACATGTGTCAGATATGACGAATATCACTAACGACTGGGCAAGGGATGGGCAGCACACAAGCCTAAATACTGTTTCGGAACTCGATGGCAATTGGGTCCCAGCTGCTGGAAGCCCACCGATAGTTCATCAAAGACAACAATCCCCTCAGTATCACGAGCTAGATTCCGGATCTATTCCGAATACAGATCGGCCACATTGAAGGCAATTGGGCACAAATTGTGTATTTTCCAAACTCGACTTTACGAGGCCATTAACTCGCCTCTTTCTTTCTTTCTTCCCTTCCTTCTCCTCCTCCGCCTCCTTCTTTTTTTTATTTTTATTTTTTAGTGCGATATCAGTGCTTCACTATCCTTATATCCATTCACATAGCCCGTGGTACTCACGCTATAGCACGCTTTAGAAGTTCCTAGTTACAGGATCATGGTACGGGTATCACAAGTCAACGGATCACTAAAGGGCGTGAGGGGTTAGTCCAGAAGCGGGGGTCGATTAATTTTACAATATTTAGATATCTTATTCAAAAACATATATTCAGTAATCCATGGAGGGAGGATAGGATGTATTGAGCGGTCAACCAGGTATATTGTGTTGAGATAGGGTTGTAGGGCTCAGGTCCACGGCTATAACGGCCCTGCGTATGGCCACCTGCATATATCTAAACGAGGCTCTGCCTCCTCTAGCTTCACCTTGCATTCAATACATTAAGCACTACGCTCCTCATAATTTCGTTCCATATTGACATATCAAACTTATTCCTTCGCTGTTCCAGCGAGTTTCACCCAGGGGTGTGAGCGATAGATAACGATCAGTACGCTGGCCGGTTCATCATATCTTTGATTTTCTCCGATATGCTTCCAGTACTGCCTCGACGCTTCTGAGGATGGTGATCGACTCTATTAGTAAGCTTGCGGTCGCCATTAGACGGGTGACGAGTAGCGCCAATGCGATTCGTTCGGCCTTACCAACATGGTCAATATCAGATTCAAGGAAAGAAACTAGCTGGTACTTACACACGTAGTCACCTCTTCCAGCGTCGTCAAGCATTGCCTGGTACTTTTCCTTGGCAGCGATGAAGATTTTCGACATCTTGAGTGATTTCAGCAACTTATTTCGTTCGTTGTTGATAGTGTTGTTAGGTATTCAAGCCTTGTGGCAATATAAGGCCTGATAGCCGTTAAAATATAGTTCAAACCTTCCGTCAATAGTTACGCCCCTTCACAGGTTTTATATACTAGAATATTTATCCTAAACGTTAACCACCATTGGGGTTTACCCCTCACGATGATATCAGTATTATGTGTGTTGTTGAAACCCTCATAGAGGTGGTCGACATTATTCGACCACAGCACAACTAGCCTATTGCTCATTGGCTGAGCATAATACCCCAAGGATGACGACTAAGGTCATGGGGTAAGCTATTATCTATGCAATCTTTCAAATCTTCACAATCTTACTGGTCTCAAGATCCTCCCATAATATGCACGTAGTATGCTACCGTTGGAGATATAGTATGTAACCATACCATTATTTTTATTGCCAGAAATACTCACTGGTAGGATATGATGCCACAGCCGCTAGCACTTAATCCGATCTTTCAGGACACACGCACCTACTGACTGGGATCTGAAGGTGGACGTTCAGGTCTGTTTCTCAAGACCATCGAATATCTTAGTCTGCTACATTTCAAGTCCCAAATAGATTGAATTCTGTACCCTGTTTTGTTAAGATCAGGATGAATACCCATTAGATCTTTTAGGAGACCTTTGGGGATATCTAATATACCTAGATAGCATGTGGGACGCCTAGCCTCCTAATTATCCCAACTTATTTCCTGGATAAAAAGCACTTAAATACGATTAAATTTTTTCGTTCCACAGGTTATCCTTAACTAGCGTAGGTATATGTATTGCAGTATCTACTTATATGTCTCCTATGCTGGAAAACGGACGGGTGTGCCAAAAAGAAAATCGTTTCATCTACAGGCGGCAACCTATTATAGGAGACGTTATGTACGTTCCAAAACGCCTCTACTAAGTTCGTAAACGTTCTCGACAATTCTCATTCCCACAAATTAGATATTTCTTCTCAAATTGCTTACGTCTACTTCTTAGGGGCAGTTGGTTATGTTCGAGCTATTAAGAATATCAAACTATCTCCTACTGCCCCGTTTCATCATCCTCATTCGTCTCTACTTAAATAACCTATCAGAGCATCGACTCTCCTTTCACCAACTACAGGATGTTAACAACAGCATCAATATCGCATTGTTTCACATATTTGCCAACCACCAGCCTAGTCATTGATCGATCGAACTCGTCCAGCATTTTATCCTTTAACTCATAGCATGTAATCGACTGCAGCTTTCTGGCGAGTATTTACTTCATAAACACTGGCGACGTGGATGCTAAAATAACAAGGTAAAGAAGTTAGCAGAATCTTACTATATCAATATTTCAACACAACACTTCTAAGATATAAATCTAATAGCACATGAAGTAGATATTTCTTACCTCCTGCCACTCGTTTGACACGGGGTGTTCTGTTGGCAATTAGGCCATCGGCGGATTCAGATGGCTGTCGCCTGCTAACATCAAGGCGGCCATTGAGTTTCATTCAGGGGGCTACCTATTTCAGTAGAAGCCAAGTAGTAGGGGCGACTCCGAGGGTTTATCGATTATCTTAATGAATACCTCATCTAAACTCTCTAGAAATTACGGTCACAATAGATACATTGAATAAGAATACAAAGTAATGATTTAGTGAAGGGGCTAATCTGTACTCAGCTAGGTATTATAAGGTAAGTACACTACGCCGTAGATAGATAAGTCTTTTCGGTTTAAGAATGATGTGGGGACGTGGGAAGAGGTGAAACTCCTTGAAAAATGGCTTAGTTCCAAGATATAGTATTTTTTCACATATGGACATAAGACTTGGCATTTCCATAGTCTCCTGTTAACCCTTAACCCATCGGCCAAAGAGAAGTCAAATAACGAGTCTTGATGCATCGAACATTTATGAATATTAACTTTGCATGTACCGGATCATCCAGGAGACACCTGTTCTATGTAAGACGAGATATTGGCGGTTCTATTTCATGCTCAGGAGAGTGTTTGAAGCGGAATGGTTGACAGGAAAACAAATAGTCTTGGATCAGCGAAGTTGAGACTTGATTGGATGAAAAGACTAGAGAGGTCTAGGTCCCAATCTAGTGTAGCGAAACACCCCGACTTTCATATACACAGGTACCGCACAGACCACATCTTGGTGCCAGCCCGATATTAAGTAATCCTTAGTCTAGGTTAGATTAGGTAAGTAGTCTGATCTCACTCCACTCTCACCTTTTTCTCCGTAGCAACCAATTCAGCCCAGCCCATCACCTTATCCTTTTCTCTCCTCCAGCCCTCACCAATATCCATCATCCCAACCCCATCCACCCAAGCCATTTGGCGGAGCAACGTGAGGGTTGGCCCCCGGTGCAAGCAAGGGCTTTACTAGTCACTCGTTCTAATGCGTACATACATTGATACTACTCATACTTGTACTACTTCGTAATACTAATAATACTACCGCGCACCACGCACCTTCGTTTCGCCTAAAAGAGCCTCGATTCTCCGATCACATCCCCCTGTCCAGTACTATCTAGATACTATCTAGATCGACTACCGTACCATCAACCCCCTATTGCTCGTTCGATCCCTTCTCCCTTCTCCCCCTCATACCTGCCTTTGTCCATCGTTGCGGCCCGACCGTTACTTCGTAGTCGCCTGTCGTCGGTGACAAGATGGGCGGCTTCGGGGACTTCACCGATGTCTGCCACACGGCCCCATTGCCGTTGTGTCCGTCCGTCGGTCCCATCACGTCGGTGTCTAGCGGTGTTGGTGTCGAGACGGACTGCTTTGCCCGGAACATCGAGTTGGCCAACACCATCATATTCCAAGGCGCATCGAGTTTCATGCACATCATTGCCTTGGGCATGACTGTGGTCATGATTCTGCACATCCGGGGGAAGTTCACGGCCGTCGGTAAGTGTTTCGTGCCTGCGCTCGCTCGACGAGCGATTGCCCCATCGCTGACAAGTACAATTCGCAGGCCGGAAGGAGATTCTCGCCTTCTTCTACTTCTATATGCTTCTGTCCTTCTTCTCCCTCCTCATCGATGCTGGGGTTGTTCCTCCCGGTTCCAACCCGTACCCCTACTTCGTTGCCGTACAGTCCGGTCTCGCATCCGCTGTGGTCACCTGCTTGCTGATCAATGGGTTTGTGGGCTTCCAACTCTACGAAGACGGTACACCTTTATCGGTATGGATGCTACGTCTCTGTTCGTTAGCGGCCTTTGTTATCTCGTTTCTGGTTTCGCTAGCCACCTTCAAGTCGTGGGCCGGCATGGGCCCAACGAACACCGTAGGATTGTTCGTGGTGTTATACCTTTTGAACGCTATACAACTCCTCGTCTACATCGTGATGCAGATCCTGTTGGTGGTTCGCACCCTGGAAGACAGATGGCCATTAGGAGACATCGCCTTTGGGGTTTTCTTCTTCGTCGTTGGCCAAGTCATTCTATATGCACTCAGCACCTTAATCTGCCAAAAGACGAGCCACTATCTGGATGGACTGTTCTTCGCAACGATCTGCAACTTGCTTGCTGTTATGATGGTTTATAAGGTAAGCCCAATGCATAACACGCCCTTTCTATAGTTGTATCTAACCTTGGGTCACAGTATTGGGATTCAATTACCAAGGAAGACCTCGAATTCTCCGTCGGTACACGGGTCAACAACTGGGAAGTCAAGGAACTCCTTCCCGAAGAAGAGCGCCGAGCCACCGTGTACACCGACGACCCGTATAACCATTCCGGCACCTACGATCACTCTTACTCTTCGTCAGGCCACCGCTTTTCTCGCTACTAGAGAGACAGGATTACGGAGACTTCGCAAAGCGGGGGAAAGGAAGGATGGGTCGGCATTGGAGTATGAAGGGGTTAGGCTGCATTTATAAGGCGTCTTCGTAGGCGAATCATGAGGTTTTCGGTCATTAGATAAGCATTCAAATATCGGGATATCAACATCAATAGCGATTACTTCACAGGTCTATTTGGCGCCGGGTGAGATGAAAACACCGACGGCGAGCGCGTGAGCGAGATAAGATCATCAACATATGTTGTAACAAACCATTCCAAAAGCATAAGTAACATCTAATATTGCCTACCCAAGTAGGTAACAGACAGGCTACGAATGAAGCTTTAGCCCCTGCTCCGGGATATACAAGCTGTTGTCGTACAGAAAGCACTCACACCTAACGCGGCTGATAACTAGAGTTCCAAAATATTATGTCAAAGTTAACAATTCAATTCTTAACAAGCTGGGTTGATACATTCACGCCCAGAAAGGTCAGGTAGATAAGTGAGTACTGGCCTAAGGGAGACCATTCGAGTTCAAGATTCTTGAGGCTGAGAAATAGGGGCTCCCTCTACTAATTCATTGACGTGTTTATTTGTAGAGGCCATGAATTCGATATTCCGGCTCGAGACTATATTTCCACAATAACGTGTTTGCCCCTATCCTCTTTCTACTCACATTGACTAGCCCCTTGTAGCCTGGTCCTTACACAGGCAGGCCATCACACTCGGCTTCTGCGCTCTGAAGCGTGTGCCACCCACACTGAGACCCGCTTCTCTTCCTGAGGTAACTCCCTCTCGAAATGTAACGAGGAGCGTTCTTACCACTAAGCTCATCTGGCCAAATAGTCCCTGGTATCGAGCTTATCTTCATGGCGCTGCTCTGTGCTCCAGACCCAGCTAGTCCGTCAGCTGGGGGGTAGTGGCTGCTGCTCACTAGTAAACGTCGATATGCTCTCAAGGTCGCGAATCCCCCGTCAACTTGGCCCACTTTCATCTCAGCCGAGGGTACGGCTACCGTAGAAGTTCCCTTCACAATGTAAAGCACTTTAGAGGCCAGACCTATCTTCAGTCTCCCTCTTCATCTCCAAAGCTAAGCTTGATCTTCTTAGCCTTCTTCTTCGGCTTCGCACTCGTAACAGTAGCGCTTTTCGCGCTTTTGATCGTAGCCTTTCCTTTCGCGTCCGCGGCATTCTTCGCCAATCGCCTATCTCCGGACTCCCCGTCTCCGTCTCCGTCCTTATCATCGTTCTCCCCACCACCAACCACACGCCCAACCTTCCGTTTCTTGCCCGCGCCGATGCCGGCCACCTTCTCCTTCTCTCCATCCCTTTCCCTCTTCCTCTCCGAATCAGCCAGCTTCGCCCCCTCCTCGCTACCGTCCTTATCCTCTCCCCTCTCATCCCCCTCCTTCTCATCGTCGCCACCACCGGAGATCTCCGTACCTTTCAACGAAACCACGTTCCCCGCCTCATCCACGACCACGGGCGCGTCCTCGGCCTCCTCGCTCGCGGAACGCACGCGGCCTGCGCGCCGCCGCGACGCAAGGATCGGGTCGGGCGCGTCGGAGTCCCGCGCGGCCTGCTCCTGCCCGCGCAGCGCGGCGAGGAAGGGCGGCAGCGAGTTGTTGTAGGAGAGGTTCTTGGAAGTGATCTTTTGTTGCGATATGGTGGCGAAGTTCTTGTGATTGAGTGATACAGGTGGTTTCGTGGGTAGAACTGCCTTTGGTGGCGGGGAGGTAGTACGTCCAATAAGATGGAAGCTAAAGACAAGGGCACATTGTACGTGTAGAACCTTATTGTTGGAAGTAAGAGGTAGGATAGTAGGTAGTCGACAGTATGAAGTAGGATACAGCACTAGATATGCTTAACCTTGACAATTGCTATATCAATAGTACCCCACATTTAATAGTACCCCATAAACACGTGCAATTTTCTTACCGCTTGCCTAATTAAGTATTCTGCTATATACCTAATATTTATAATTTCTTACCGCCTATTTAATTAGGTATTTTGCTATATTTATTTACTTTTTTAATTATCTTTTAATTATTTTTTATTTACGTTTTTTTAACTTTTTTAATTACCTTTTTATTTACGTTTTTTACTATTTTTTTAACTACTTTTATTAATTTATAATACCGATTTTAAATCTTTTTAAAAGAAGCTTTAAAAGAGATAATTTTATTACCTTTTAAAAAAAGGTTTACGCTTTTTTTTTAACTTTTTATAAAAAAAACGGCTTTAATATTACGAAAATAACTAGATTTAACTATATAAATAAAATCTTTACCCGTTATAAAATTTATTATAATTAAGGCTTTTAAATAAAACTATTATTAATTAAAAGCCGTATTATATATTTTTAAAAGTTAAATTATTTTTAAAAAAGTATTATTTATATATTAAAAAATTATAGCCAGCTTTAAACCTTTAAATTTATTTAAAATTAAAAAACTTAATAATTATTTATTTATAATTATAAACGTACTTTCGATTTTTTAATTTATATATATTATTATAATATTAAAAATAATAAAATATTTAATTAAATTAATACTTTTTTTTAATTTATTACTATTTTTTATTATAAATTTTTATAGCTTTATATTTATAAAACTTTAGCCTTATTATTTAATTAAAAGATATTTATAATATTTAAATACGCCTCCGTTAATAATAACGTTAAAAATTTATAGCTATTTAAACTTTTATCCGTTATTTTTATAATAAAAAATATAAATATATCGTTAAATAAGTAAATAATAACCTAAATTAAATAAAAACTATAATATAAACTTATTTATATTATAAAAAAATATAAAAGCATTACCTATATATTTTTAATTATAATAATGTATATAAAATAAATCGATATTATATACCGATATTTAATATTATTAAATATATATTAACGAAATTTATTTTTAATAAAAGCTTCGGAATTATCCCTTATAAAATTAAAAAATAGTTTATTTAGTTAATAAAATTATAACCGTAAGGCTTCCCACTTTACTTTATATAGCTAGCTAATTAGTTATTTATTATAAGCCCTTATAATAGTTAATTTATTAAAAGGGAATTTTTCCTTTTTAGTTATTAGTTTTAAATATACGTCTTTATTAGCTATATTTAATTACTTATTATATATATATTATAGTATATAACCGTTATAATTTTAATAACTTTTCCCGGGTTACCTATAGTTATATTATTATATTAATTATTTATAATATTCACGTTTATGTTTTTTATTAATTATATCGGCGAAACATTACCGGAGGTAATTTAAAATACCTTTAAATCTTTATAAAACCCGTTAGTTTTTACGGATTACATAACTATTTAAGCCCTTATAATAAAGGTTATTAAATAAATAAAAATATAAATATAACGGTTATAATAAATAGCTAATTTTTAATATCGGTATTATAAATTATAATCGTAAATAAATAATACTTCCTTTATTTTATTATAAAAGCGTTACCGAAACAGCTCCGATTTAAAGCCGGATTAAAATATTAATTTAAATAAATCTATTAAAATTTTTACCCTAAAATTTATATATAAATAAAAAAACAAATAGCTAATAAACTTTTATAAAGCTTTTAATAGTACTTTAAAGAAATATTAAAAATTATATTATTATATTAACTTAATAGTATTAAAAATGGATTTTTAATACTATTTATTATAGGATAAAAGGATATAACATTTTTATATTAAAAATCCTATAAAGATAATATAAATCAAAAATAATTAAAAGGCGTTTTTATAATAAATTAATATATTTATTAAGGATACCGGCTATTATAAAATAGCTATTGCTAAATTATTAAAATAAATTAGCTAACGCTTTATTTAATACCTTAAGGATTTCGATAATTACTTTTAGTTTTTAAAAGATTAAAATAATAAGCATAAATTATAAATATATAACGCCCGTTATTATTTTATAAAGCTATCAAAATTATTATAAAATAAGTTAAAATTATAGCTATTTACTTTTCCCGGTATTTATAAAGGTATAATAGTTATAGCTATAAAATATTAAAAATTAAACCTAAAGGATTTAAATACCTTTAAAAATGTTAAAGCTAAAACCCTTTATATTAATAATAAGGCTAATACGTTATCTTTTTATAACTTTTTTATTAGTATATTTTAATCCCTTATTTTTAAACTATTATAGCTAATAAAAAGTTTAAACATATTATAAATAGTTTAAAATAGTACCTTATTAACCCTATTAATAAATAATATACAGAAAAATAAAAAAGGTAAAGTAATACTTTATTATATATATAGTAATAAAACCTATTAGAAATTAAACTGCCTTAAAAAAATAATTATAAAATAATTAATAAACGGATTATAAGGGGCCTTATTAATAGCGTAACTTTTCTTTATTTATTAATAGTAGTTATTTGTACTTATTTTAAGGGTAAATTACTTTTATCCCGGTATTAATCCGGGGTTATTATATAGTTAATATTATAAAAGATATTCTATTAGTTTTTATTTTTACGGGGTTTTTTTAATAGGCAATTTAAGTTAGTAAATATATATTGCTTTAAATAGTTAGTTATTAATATAGTTATTTATAGCTAATATAGCTAGTTATATATATGGTAATACTTTTAATATATTATCGGTAGTATTAATTATTTTAAGTGGTATTAATAATATACCGGTATTATCCCGTTATTTATTCGGGTATATTTTAAGGTTATCCCGTTATTTATTAATTAATTAGCTAATATAGCTAATTAGTTAGTTTATTAGTTTATTAGTAAATTATTACTAGTATAAGTAATTAAGTTTATTATTTTTTACTTAATATAATAAAGTCGTCCTATAGTTAATAAAGTTAATACGTTCGTTAATTAATAATAAAGCTAAGTATTTAATTAACTTAATATTAATAGCGGTGGTTATTTAAGCCTAATATAAGTGGCCTATTATATTAGCTAGTTAAATTAAATACGTATTAAGTTTAAAATACCCTCGGAATATTACCGAAACGGCCTTAAAACTATATCGTTTATTAATTAGATTTATTTAGTTAATTTATTTAAATTAGTTATTATTTTTATTAAGGTAATTAATAAAGGGCCGCTATATTTAATCGATACTTTATTAGTTTATTATAACTTATTAAGGTAAACTTTAAGTATTAAGCGTATATATTATAATGGATTTAATCCAGGTCTGTTATAAGTAATAAGTGGTATATATTTTAAGTAGGATCGGGGTATATATATTTATATTTTAAGCAAATTAGGGTCGATTTTTATTTAAAAAAGGGTATAGTTATAACTATAAGGCTTTTTACTTTACCTTATACAGTTAACTAATTAATTATTTATTATAAGCCTTTATAATAATTACTTTATTAAAAGGGAATCTCTTTTTTTTAATTATTAGTTTTAAATATACGTCCTTATTAACTATGTTTTACTACTTATTATGTGTGTATTATAGTGTATACCCGTTATAAAAATCGCTAAATAACCTTTAAATTTAAATCAGCGTTAAATAGTTTTAAATAGTTATTTTTAATTTCGATAAATAATTTAAAAAAACTAATAAAATATAATTTATATATATATAATTTTAATTATATATTTTTTATATTAATAAAAACGTTATTTTTTAAATTAACTATAAATAGTTTAAAAATAAATCTATTTTTAATAATATTAAAGTAAAAGTTAAATTTAAAAAACAACTAATAGCTATATTTTTTAATAGCTTTATAAGTAAAAATAATCGTTATTTCCGATCTTTTAATACTTTTAATTATTAAAATAAGGTAATTTTTTATTTTTTAACTAAAAACCTTATACCTATAAAGATATATTAACGTATTAAAAATATATAGTTTATTTAAAAAATAAAAATAAATTTAAAAAGGCTTAAATATAGTTAATTAATAAATTTAATAATAAATAACCCGTTATTATATAGTATTTCGAAAAAATCTATTTATTATTTTAAATTAAATAAGTTAATTATTTTATTAAAAAATATTTTAACTTTAACGTTCGAACTATTTTTTTAATTAAAGTTAATAATAAAATTATTAAAATTTATATTATTAATAAACGGTTAGATTTATTAAAAATCGGCTAAATAGTTAAGGAAATAGTTATTAATATAAATATTATTTACTATTAAATAATAGCCTATAATAGTTTTAAATAATAAATAAACTAAGCTAATTATAAATAGTTTAAAAATATACCTTTATATTATTCGATTACCTTTATTAAAAAAATAAATAAATTTTATTAAAAAGCCTTTTAATATTTATTAATTATAATAAATCCTATCCTACTTTATTAATCTCGTTATTTATATCGTTTTTAAGTTTAAAATAGTTTATTTTATTAATATAAAATTTTTATAAATATTAAACTTACGGAAAAAAAGCCAAATATTAAACCTTTTAATTATAAAATTAATATTTATAAATAGTAATATTTCGAACGAAATTTAGTTAAAAATAAACTAAACCTCTTAATTAAAAACCCGGTAATTATTACGAATATTTATAATTAACTTATTAATAAACTAATTGCTTTTATAAATATATTAACTTTTAAAAATTACCGGTAAAATCCCTATACCTTTTTAAGTTTAATATAATAAAATTCTTTATAATAAAAATTAATACTATAACTATTTAATTATTTTCCGAGCCAGCTACCGATTTAATTACCGTTAAAATAAACCTATAAGGTATTATAAGGTTTATAGCGTAGTTTATAGCGTAATAAAAATAGTAGTAATTTATAGCGTAATTTACTATATAATAAAAGCCGTAACCGTAATAAACCTTATAATAAAAGCTATAAAGGTTTAAAAATAACGGGATTAATTTAAAATCCCGTTAATTAACTATTAAAAAAGTAATAGAAATTAATAGCCGATAATTAATACCATTTTTTTAATATTAACGAAATATTAAATAAAAATAAAAATAAAAATAAGAAATACTATAAAAAGTAACGTAAAAAATAGTTAACTTTATAAATATAAATAATTAAACAGATAATTAATTTAAAAACGATTAAAAAAATAACGTTTTTATATTTATTTTATAAAAAAAAGTTAAAAATAAAGTAAAAATTAAAAGGCTATAATTAAAATTATATATAATTAAAAATATAGGTAATAAAATATTAAAAAAAGCGCTATAATATTAATATATAAAGTATAAAAATAAAGTGGTATATATTAAAAAATAGAGATTTTATATTTAATTATAACTTATAACTACACTTAAATATAAAATTTTATTATTTAATTTTTTATTTAATTTAAACTATACCTTTAATATATATACCTCCTTTAATGCCTTATTAATATATGGTGTATAAGTGGTGGATTAGTATATTTAAAAAGGATGGTTTATTAATAATTAATTATAGCTATAAAGCTATAACTAAAGGTTATAGCCTGATTATTTAATTAACGCACAGGCTTATAAGGTTATAATTATTTAATTAACGTTATACCTTATAGCGTTATATATTTAATGCCGGCATATAAAATAAAGGCTATTATTTTTAATGGATAAATATTATATATATTTATTAATATGCTGATTTATATGCCGTTAAATTAATTATAAAAGGTTTTATTATAATATAGGTAATAAATTTACTTAGTTAAATGTATATAAAGGTATAGGGGTACGTGATTAATTTAACTTAAATAAAGGTATAAAGGTATTTAATTAATTTAATAGTTAAAAGTACGGGGGTATATAATTAATTTAGCTTAATAGCGCGTAAATAAATTTAATTAACTGGTTTTTTATTGCTTATTTATACGTATTTAACTTAATAGCGCGCGGATGTACTTAATTAACGTATAATTAAAAATATCGGAGGAATAGCTTAATAAAAAAATCTAACTTTTATTATTTAATAATTATTATGTAATAAAACTTCGATTAATTAAGGTTATTAATAGACTATTATTTAAAACTTTAATTATATAGCTTCAGTATTTTATTTAAAACGCAAAACTGGTTTATTTTAACTTTATTATATTTATTATATAATTAATGCCTTATTTAAAACTCGGATTATTATAAAGGCGATTAATATTTCGTTTAAAACTCGGTATTAAAATCGAATCGTATATTAACGCGCGGAATTAAAATTTAAATATTATACTTAATATATAACTTATAACCGGAGGCATTTAATTAATAATTTAATTTATATAAAGTATTTTAATAACTATAATATAATTAAAGTAAATACTATTATTTAATACGTAATATATAGGTAGTAAATTAATATATTTAAAAAGGATAGTTTATTAATAATTAATTATAGTTATAAAGCTATAACTAAAGGTTATATCTTAATTATTTAATTAATGCATAAGTTTATAAAGCTATAATTATTTAATTAATATTATACCTTATAGCGCTATATATTATTTATATATAATTTATATATATTTTTATAATATATATGGGTAATAAATGTAATATATTTCAAACTATAAGTGGGGTATTATTGAATATGGGGTACTATTAATATAGCAATTGTCTTAACCTTACCTAATAGCTTTAGTCTAGGTACTAAAAGGTACCCGCCCTGCCGCCTAACCTACCTAGGTACCTAGGAGATAAGGTTGTGCTGCTGTGGACCCGCCCGGCCAATCCCACCGTCCACTAGGGAATTTACATATGCAGGTACATATGAACGTGTATGAATGCTAGATTAGAATATGCCAGGAAGTCCGAATCATTATTCAAACTTTAAAGGCTTTGCATATATGAAAAGTGTTTACTCCGGCTTTTTTCCCTATGGTTAACACCATAAGTGTTATATCAGCTATAGGAGATTGCCCCTTCCCATTAAGATTCGCAGTAATAACAGTCTCCCCTATTTATCCTATATAAGTTGTAATATGGGCTTAACCTCATCACAGTACTGGTAGAGACATGACATTGTTTGATGAACATAGTTGCTTCGATATGAATAGCTATTCCAGAATCATTGTTCTATCTATTCCCGTGCTTTCTCTCCTTTTCGTCTCTGCACGGTAGCTAACTCAGATCCCTACACGATGCTGAGATCACATTCCTAAAGTACTTAATATGGTGATGTCGCTATTATTTTCACAACATGTTTCGCAAAGTTCAGCCCTTAGTGGCAAGCGATTATAGCATGGAAATCATATCTTAGTAAAGGGTATTTTCCAAGACGTGGCGCCCAAATGGGTTGATATACGGTACAGCATCTCAAGGGGATCATCAGAGGGCCTGGAACAAATATATACCACAATTTCCCATTGCACTGTCACATACGACCATAGGATCTGGAAAACTCGGCATCCCGTCCGCTCTGCCCTAGATAAGCCAGATACCGCCGGATTAGTAGTTGGGTCGGTGACGACCAGCGAATCCCCGGTGTTGTATGTTTTTGCTGTCCTCCGTTTTTCTTTTTCTTTTTTATTTTCATCTCCTTCGCTTGCTTTCCCTTTCTCTTGCTTTTCTTTTCCTCTCTCTTTCCCTTGGTTTTGCTGCACCGTCCCGTTAACAGTCCTTTCCGTCTCTCAGCGACTTCTTGAACCAGCTAGGAGTCCACAGGGATAGGAGCGTGGTTCAGCGTATTAACTGGCAGCGACGAGATGGGAAATCTAACTTCTAAATATATATGTCCTCGTAAAGACCTGGGATATCCTGATATCGTAACGCATGTGGTTGAATGAGAAGGTCATACGGATACTAGACCCAAAACAACACCGTCATTGGTATAGTTTAGCTTATGTGATGTTGGCCCCGAGGAGAGTATGTCTACCGACCTGATCTGCTGATATAGCACCTAGATCAGTCTTGAAGCATTGGGCGTATCTTGCCTCACTGCGCCTGCCGTGAGGCAACGCGCTGCCTATAGAACGACGCCTCTATTCCCGATGATGGGCAAGCGCTCCTCGATATGGGGTTCCTCGTAGTTCCTTATCCACTAGATAGGACTTAGCCATAGACTCACAGTATCGCCCATGCTGTATGTGGAACTTCTAGGTATTGACTATGGATGCGCCCTCTAGCGATGTAAACATAGGCAATTGGAGTACTCAGAGCACGGTTCCTTCTGATAGCCTAGGATATCCAACAATATCGATGCCTATCGCTTCCGGTCCATCGTCCCATGGGAAGCAAATGCAAGATAACTATGCTAGCAGTAGGATGTAGCCCGCCGCCAGCTACTAATGAGAACATCCTTCTAAAAGCAGCGTATGTGTGAGTGTGTACCGAGGACGACAACAACAAGAAGCTCAATTCTCCATATGATGTTCGTGAGAACAGCAATTGAAAAACATCGCTAGGACTATAACCCGATTTCTCTCACACAGGGCCGCTAGGACGCGTTCTCGGGGTAATAAGGACAACTGAATTCGTGTGTTCCGGCAGCCCGTAAGCACGCAACAATGTCGGCATTTGAACAAGTGAGACAGGCTCCGAGGTCGGGGAATTAAACGCGAACGATAATGCAAAAATGTCACAAGGCTAGGTCTAAAGGATCCTACCGAACGTTGTGTTAGGCAGCACAGCCTCGCTAGCATTTCAATAGAGCGACGGGTCGCGAGCCGGTTTGGGGGGGGGGGGGACAGAGCCGCGCTGCCTCGCATATCGCCGCGTGCTCCCACTGCCAACACATGCGACGCTGCCGTTTTTAAGGGGGCGAAACTGTCCGCGACCCTACATAGAGAATTGGGGGTGAAGGAGGCGTACAAGCTCCACCCCTGTATATTGAACTGCAACCCCCACGACTGAAGTAAATGGGAATTTCCCCAGCCTTACCTCTTCTTGAGTCTGGTCGCATATCTCGGGCAGTACCTTGACCTCGTCGGCAGCGGTGGCAATGTTGGATGGATATGATTGGACTGCAGCACCTCCCGTTTTGCTTATTTCTTCATGCCGCCCGCTGGACACGACGGCGCCCGGTGTTGCCAGAATGGAATCTTGCAGCAGATGGCACCCAATCGCCCCTTCGACTGCAGCTCGAGGTGATACTAATCTAGGCAGCATCGGCAGCTAAGAACACCCTCATCATTACCTAACCCGACTCGTCCTAGGTATATGTGCGACGCTGCACAACATCGAGCAGTCTGCGGGCGGGTGGCCCCCGCGAGAGAGGGGGCATAAATAAGAGTCAGCAGAACCTGCTTAAGGCTCTATCAGTTCTCTCTCCGCACATATCAGCCTGCCCAGAGGTGCTCCTTGTGCCGAATTCTTCGACTCCCCGCCAGTTCACTCCAAGTACACATTCGTGGACATAACAAGAAAAAGACATGGCTTCCGTGGAATGCCCCAAAATGGTCGTACTAGACCAATTTGGTGAATCTCGGCCTTCTCCGTTAGGTGACGCAGAATTCCCGCTCCCCTCGTTCTCGTCACCGCTCCCTAGCAGTCTGTCATTGAGCGAGGATGAGGACACCGAGACCGTGGCGGGCGTGGCACATGATATTGACGCTATGTCCATAGCGTCTATGGAGTCCATCCCCGACTTTACCGGGCGTAAGGCTTTGTAAGTCTAGAGAACTCGTGGTATCTCATGGTGGTACGCATCTCTAAACATGACCAGCACCGTCCAGGACGACCAGACCAAGACCGTGTACGAAGCCTGGGAGATCGTCATCAGCGAGGACACGACGAACTGGAGCACCTGGAAGTCATTCTGCGGGGTCAACTTCGGCATCCGGTGGAAGTCCTACAACGACGGCTTCCTGACGCTCAACCCCGTCATGTCCTTCGAGCAGGGCGAGCTCGCCGACTTGCACGCCGACGCCGTCCGCGAGTACGAGGCCCGGAACCCGAAGGCCAAGAAGGGCAAGTCGTACGCCCAGGACCTCGCTAATCGGGCCTATCGGTTGCCGGCCGACATCTACAACAAGATCCAGTACTTGATGGACGACAAGGTCAGGGCGACGAACAAGACCCCCTTTCGCCTGCGCGAATGGCACGTCGTAGTACTCCAGAAAGGCGAGTTCAGAAGTACGTACCTTTGCGAGTAGTTTTATTTACCCTTGTTAACCACTTCCGGGCGTAATAATCATTCGGTTGAACCTGTCCGCGAGTTCTTTTTGTCTTGGAACCCTTCATTCGCGCCAGAATATTTCTAGGTCAGAACTCATTCAGAAGTGACACACGCTGACGCAAGATGCCGTCGTTGCAGTGACAGAACTACTCCCCGAGCGCAAGAAGCGAGGCCTCTTCCGGAAAAAGCGCGATCCCGCGGCGATCCGCAAGTGGTTCATCGTGCTCCGCGGCGAGGAGGTCAAGGCGACCAAGGAGGACGGGGGCTGGCGGGCGTTCGGCCGCCATTCCAACCCGTGGTGGAGAATCGACGCGCGGGACACGCGCGAGGCGCGCAGGGAGCATCGGAGGCATTTCGAGAACATCCATGTCAGACGGCCGCCGTTCGGACGTGTCATCTACGATTGATTGACGCGGGTGGCATATGCGGCGGGGTCTTGGCTGGCCAGCAAGATGATGCTAGCTAAAACTTTCTTTTCTTTTTAAATAACGCTTGAGAGCAGCAAGATAACATGATTTTACGAGATAAAATGTGTACTAAGTATTTATGAATTGACGACGAGGGATTTCTTAAAATGCTGTGTTGCCCACGATCATGATGGCGGTATATATTTGCCAACAGCAGAGCAGCATAGCTGGCTATACCTAGATCATTGTGACTGATAAACAACCCTACAGCGAGGCTAAGCTGGCAAACCTCACGATGTTGCTAACATTACGAAGGCAGAAAAGTGCATAGCGAGCAAACGAGTGTGGGGGATGATGGATTGGGGTAGATGAGCTAATAGAGCGAATACCAATAGCGCTGTTAGGAATCGAACCTAACTCACTCTATTAGCCACAGTAACTGGGGTATGCCGCATCTAATCGTCTAACAAGTACCTAACCGGCTAGAATAAGTATGTAAGTTTGATAGGTACCCACCTGAACCATGATTTGATGCGGGCAAACGAACGGCTGCAGCAATCCTTGTACGATGAAGCTGTAACGTTCGTTGTTGACGTAAAAACTTTATACCATTCGTCGATATGTAGACTTCTGAATAGGGGTATTCAGGCCATGAGTTGACTTCGTCTCCGTTAGTCTAATAGTTCAGTTGACAGGTGGCTAAGATAAAAGTTGTGAGGTTAAATGAAGATGGAAAATAATATTAAGAAAAAGTCTTTCGTAGTCTTGTTACTGTAAACGTACATAGGAAGATGTAATTAGAACGTTCCAAGATACATACTCCAGTGCTCAAGATCTACGTGCATGCATGTACTCTGTAGCTTAGATTGTTCTCTAAACACTAGTTCAACAGCTAACAGGCAGGAGAATAGGTGCGATGATCTCATAGTCGAGGAGGATACGAATTAGCTAGGTACCTATCTAATAGAACACTAATAGAATCAAAATACCTATTTAGGTCTTGGAGCCTGGTGCTAGGCCAGGCCTAGATAGCCTGAAGTATTACACATACATATGTATCCCCATTGCTTGCAGGCGACCAGCGACGTTTTGTAACCTTAGCTGTTAAAGTTGAGTCTGGGATAGCTACCAGGATTGTAGTTAAGTTGATTTGAATGTCTACTCGTATATGTGTCTCTGAGCACTGAGTCTAAAGCCCCTCCTCGTCTGACAGGTACCTAGCAGCTGCCTAGATGAATGGCGGGACATGGAATATGTAGGTATTGACATGCCCCTGGATCAAAGATCGTCCCACCAGGGAGAAGCAGTCTTCCCTTGAGAATAGCTAAGTATATCAATAGTCCTACAGGCATTACATGCGAAGATAGGTAGACATATTCAGCTACTCTTGTGTCCCGTTTTCTTTGTCTAGTGTGGAATCACCTAGGTATTCTATCCAGCTGCCCAGTGCCAATCATTTATGTACATATTGATATGTATACATAGATACATACGTTGGGGCATCGTCATAGGTTGTTTTCCTGCTGCAAATCGGACGAACCCAAACTACATGTACATATGTACGTGCCTACTATGTACGTACCGAGTACCGGGATCGCCTACTTCTGCCTCTATTATGTAGTTGGTTTTTCTTGTCAGGTCACCTCCTGCACATTACATGTATTGTGTAAGTAGGTAGGCACATACACTACATGTACGTACCCACCTACTGTAGGTGCCTGCCTAGGAGGTAGGTACTTAAAGCAACATGAGGAAAAGCTAGAAAAAGAAGTGGAGAGTTTCTCACTTTAGCGGCTCCTTTGTTCTGTATTACGTAAGTGAGCAATTGTGAATTGTGCCTGGGCTGCTGGGCTTGTCCTGTCGTCTTTCTTTTCCCAATCAGCGCACCGCAATCCAGATTTCCTAATTGTCAATTTCCCTACTTTTCTCACTCTGTCTTGCATCTACTTTCTGCCTCGGTTTTCACATGAGTCAAGCCACGGCACAGCTGAGAAAAGGAGAGAAGGGAACATAAAGGGCTGGGAGGCGCCGATTGTGATTGCAGGGAACAACCTCTCTATCTCTCTCTCTCCAGCTGCTCAGCAACACAGCAATACAGCAACACAGCAACACAGCAATAAGAGGTGAGAGTGCTGTGTGCTGCGTGCTGCGTGCTGCATGCTGCGTGCAGGGGCAGTCAGTTGCTGACTGGGCCAGACCAGATTTCAATATTCTGAACCTTTATATCCTGCGGGCTACATTCTTTTGTCCCACGGATTGCTTTGTTTATTTCATTTATTAACCCGTCATTTACCGTCGCTGTCGTAACCAGCTGAACCCTTGCAGTATTTTTAGCTACTACCATCACCATCCATTTCCGTATTCACTCCAACAGCATACACACACTCTCGCACCCACGCACGCAATCGTGGAACCACCAACAACACCTCGGGCACCCTCGGAACCAACTCTTGTCCTGCTTTGAACAGCACGGCAGAAGTCGCCATGGCTCCATCCACTGCCCAAGGCCCCCTTCCAACATTTCTTGTGCCTGATGCGTTACAGGGGCCGTCGGTGTTGGTGTCGGCATCGTCAAATGCCAGCGCCTACTCACATGACACTGGCATGGAGCCAGGTGACCAACATGAAGACTCCCTCAGACCTACAACTGCCAACCCCTTCCAACGAAACCGCAGCATGAGCACCTCTCTATCGTGGCGACGCCGACCGAAATCCCTACTCCTTGCCGAACATGACATGCCCCAGCAACTGAACGAGCTTGCCATCGAGGAACGACATCGCGACGTAAACAACGATGCGCCCAAGTCCGGCGGCTCATTCAAGGGAAAGATCAGGCGTGCCTCCATGTCTCTGAGGGGTATCGTCCGTCGTGATCGGAGGGTTTCAGAGCCTGCAGTTAATGAGGATGAGATCCGACCTTTCACTGCACACTCTGCTTGGTCAAGACTGCGACAGGCGGCTAGTTTCCGACACCCACGGACTTCGCATGGCGAGCGCCTTGGTTTAGAAACCATATACTCGCCTCTCGAAGCTAACTTTTCGCCTCTCCCCGTGCCGGGCCACGGTCTTGCACCTCCCATCATTCCGCAACACACGGGTGCTGCCGCTAAAGCTGCTGCCGCGATGCAAAACGAGTATATGTCCCTTGCTAGACAACGACAAGAGTGGTTTTCAAACGAGGAGTTCCAGAATGACCGTGAGAGTGGCATTGGAATTACTGTTACAACTCCTATGTCCCCAGTCGAGGTCCCCGTAGAGCAAGACTCACTGGTCAGAAAGGATTTCATAGCCCAATTACCTGCCGAACTCGCTGTGCAGATCCTGTCGTATTTGGATGCTGCACAACTAGCAGCTGCTAGTAGGGTATCTAGACGCTGGCATCAGATCGGTCAGGACCAACATGTCTGGCGTCAATCTTTCCTCAGAGAGAAGACGGGTACCTATGCTACCAGCCTTCCCATTCAGCCTGGTACTGGTTGCGGCATACCTTCCCTGCGCCTTGGGAATGATTGGCAAAGGATTTATCGGGCACGAGAGGAACTGGATATGCGATGGAAGAGTGGGAAACGAGCACACGCTGTTTACTTGAATGGTCACCTGGACAGTATCTATTGCCTGCAGTTTGATGAGTACGAGTCCCTCCCTTTCTATTTCCCTTCATTGGCCACTATTTCTAATTTCAGACAGAAACAAAATCATAACTGGCTCTCGTGACAAGACTATCCGCATTTGGGATGTACATACCTTTCAGTGTCGTCTCGTCATCGGACCGCCAGATGTTGTCAATCAAAACTCAATCCTCTTCGACCCAAACGGCAAACCTATGCACTACGCTTCGCTTCCTGACAATGAACATATCAACCCTTCCATACCTGTCACGGTTTCGTTCCCAACTCACCACAAGGCTTCCATCCTGTGTCTCCAGTACGATGACGAAATGCTTGTGACCGGCTCTTCAGATTCCACGTGCATTGTTTACAATGTGCGCTCAGGCTACAGACCTGTTCGACGCCTTCATTTTCACACGGCATCCGTTCTTGACCTGGCATTCGACAATAAACATATCGTTACATGCTCCAAGGACATCAGCATCTGTGTATGGGACAGGCACACTGGCGCTCTGCTCAAGCAGCTGAAAGGTCACACTGGTCCTGTGAATTCAGTGCAGTTGCGTGGCAATACTATAGTGTCTTGCTCGGGAGACTTCCGTGTAAAGCTCTGGAACCTTGACAGTGGCAAAGCCATCCGCGAATTTGCAGGCCACACTAAGGGTCTTGCCTGCGGCGGATTCTCTGAGGATGGACGATATATCGCCTCTGCTGGGAGCGACAAAGTGATCCGTATTTGGGATGCTAATACGGGCGAGTGCATCCGAGAGATACAAGCACACGATAGCCTCATTCGCAGCTTGCACATTGACAGCATTAGCGGACGTCTCATCAGCGGCAGCTACGATACTGATATCAAGGTTTTTAACATGGAGACCGGTGAGGAACTATTGGACTTTCCGCGCTGGCATGCTAGCTGGGTGCTCAGTGCAAAGAGCGACTACCGGCGTATCGTCAGCACCGGACAAGATCCCAAGATCCTTATTATGGATTTCGGTGCTGATGTGCAGGACATAAGGATGCTCGAAAGTGGCCGCAAGCATGTCGGCGGCTGCGACCCGGGTTTCATTTAGAATGAGGCTGAGAGAATCGATGAGTTGACGGATGACGGAGAATAATACTTAATCGCTACGAATGGCTCGAGCCTCCATCTCTGGAAGGCTGCCTTGCTCTACCCCTTGCACATCAGATTCTATTCATCTCTACCTTTAACGAATTTTCTTGTTGACGACCGCCTTCTGCAGTTTCTCATCCCGGGAGTACGGCTCATCATAGGCAAAGCGGATGTTCACTTTTCTTTTCATTTTCTTTTGTGCACATTGCGAAGCATCATCAGCCTAGCAGATTCAAGGGTCCCTCACGGGACAACGGAGTACTAGGCTACTTTTGCTTTTTCTTTTTCTACCTATGATGGTCATTTGACTAGACTCGATAGATACACTAAAAGTTCTAGCCATGGCCACTTTGAGGATCTGGTCCAGGAGTTCACCAATGCTAGTGATCTGGCATTTCTGCATTAGGGGGGGCGGGGAGGTCGGTTGTTTTACTGCCATTTTCATAAAGCATCAGCCCGGCAGCTTGGTTTTCCTTCCTATTATAATATGAGAAATCTGCCTTACGGCTGACCCAAGTATATAGAAAAAGTATATGCTTGAGTCTATTCATCGTGTCTAGTGTGTGAAAGTTGAGAGTTTGCTACCTGTACCTCGTGATGTGTCTATTGTATGTCAACCTGAAACTTTGCTGAGCGTAGGATCATGCGAGATGACAGCTGAGCATTCCAGATGATTTAAATAGAATTATCTATGCATAAAGCATACCTTTCTAAACCAAAATGGATTTAATTACTAGTAGTCATGGTACAAAAGGTGCGATTCATGCTGCCACCATCCTTTCTTCGCCGAAATATCTTCCACCAAGCAGGATACCTCCAAGATCCATTATCAAGCTCCAGTCCTCTTAACTTGTTCCGCCGGAGGACCATGTAATTCACTCAGATACACCTCACTCACAATCTTGCTTAAAGGTCATAACTACCCCGAAACCTACCCACATCAACTAGTTCGTTAGGCGATCTATTCTGCCAACTATTCTCTCCTATCTTCTACTAGCACTCCTGAGAAAACTGAGACATGTGGATCTGTACTGGATAGCTTTGGCGTAGTATTTGCAATGGAGAATCAATTCGTCTGAGTCTCCCCTTAGACCGATCAAAGACACGGGAGAGGATGCTTTTACTAAGATGCCCATTCGTCAATGAGCGTATCGTACCTACAGCCTCACTCGGGGTGTTCAGCTTGAGTCGAAACCGGCGATAGCGTTACGGTGGTCTTGATGGATTCCAAATTCAGAGTATCAGCCCCTGTGAAGGATTTAGAAACTGGTACAATACTTGTGTAAACGGGTATATATTACTAAGACGTAGACTGCTTGTTTCTGAGTTAGCACATGTCGCTGACCCCTATAGCTCTTACGGTGTAGTCCAAGCCATCATGAACACAAAAGTGGCAACTGCGTGTGTAGTAGGAATCTACCAGATGGATTCATCATAGTATGATCTAATACTACGTGGTCTGTAACTCTTATAAAAGCACCCTTACCTACTCTGATCGCCAAGGTTACCTTGTTGAATTTCGATGAATCCTGTGGGACGTAAGTCTAGACTTAGATACGGAGTAGGTATACGCGAGCGAGCCTCGCGGTTGACTCGAGCCAAGCTTCGAATCGGCACTGGGTCACAGTAATACCATCATTACGTGTGAGGGTGCCTAGTTGTTTAATATGTCTACCTACCTAAGTCGTCTTCGTACTCTAGACGATACCCCGGGGTTCATTAACTTTGTCGTCGGGGATCTCGTAACATCTGCTCCCAAACTTCATTGATGTGAGTCTCGAGATGGTAGTTACGAACATGTGGTTTTTGAGGTTGGGTATCTGTAATGCTATGAGTGACGCTGAGGCAAGTGGAAATACCTACACTTGAGGAAAGACCTGGAAATTGTGCTTATATTCAACGATTGTGCTGACTTGTGACGTATATATTTAGCTTACAAAAGCGCCAGCCACATGTGTTAGTCGCGAAACTACTAACCAAGGACATACTAAAAGTAAATAACGAGTTGTTAGAAGCTATTTTAATACTTACCTCGAGGCGACATATATGAGGTGGCCTCCATAGATGGAAATTATACTGAGTATCTGTTCGCCAGCATACCTACAAAAGCTGGCAATCAGAAAATATGTCTATAGACCGCGATAACCTACTCATCCATTGTATCAAGACGGTCAATCTATACAAAGAAAATATTCAATAATCTAAGATGATTGTGGACAAGCGTGATCCCACTGAGCTAGCGATCATCTTAGAGTCGTCAGTTGCGTGATATCAAGGTATGTGGCCCCTATTTTAACTCACTGGCCGCGTGTGAAAAACGCAGATTCCAGCGCCAACCATTCTCGGATGATCTACACAATTCTGACTTGTTGCGGCCGATGTCTATAAATACTTGCGAATGAGTCCTCTACTAGGCTTCGCGATAAATATCTGGCTTCATTAGAAATACCTGAATAGACTAAAGGTGCATGTTTTGGTGTCAGCGCACTATTTTCCAAAACCACAACAGGTTTTCTTTTGCTTTGTATTCCCATGCGGACGAAACCAATTAGACCGACAAACGCTATACCCGCTAATTACACGATACAGTAAGGGGAATATAAGTACAATCATTCGTCCTATTTGTACTGGAACCATGACAACCTTTCCATTTCCACCGGGAGCTTCCTTTTGCCATAGGGGAAACACAATTATCCGAAATTCGCTGCTGAAAGTGTTATGGCCGTGATCGGGGGCTTGCTCACCAGACAGACCTAACCTGAGGCCTCGGCGATAGGCATTTAGATCTTACTCAACTGATCACCAACCTCAGTTCTCGGCGCCGCAGGTTCCCTGACCCACTTGAAAATCCGTCTCCATACCATCTCGCCGTCGTGCCCCTCATCGATCGTCTGCTGCAGCTTGGCCCAGGCCTTCTCGTCCAGGGCGTCGAACCCGAACCACCTCATCGAGTCGTGCATCCTCAGCCGCGCCGTCTCGGCGTCCTTCTCGGGATGCCCCTGAAACGTCAGGATCATGTTGTTCTCGCTCAGGAGACACTGGTTGCCCTGTGCCAGCCGCGCGAAGCCGGGAGGAGCCGCGGCGACCTCCCGCCGATGATGCTGCTGGAGCCGGAAATAGCCGAGGACGGCGGCCTCGTGGAAGAACTCCCTCCCCGCCTCTGTGAGAGTCACAGTCGAGACGCCCATCTGGAGACCCCTGGTCAGCATTTCCCACTGCCCATGCTTACTTTCACATCTCAAACATTCGGCGTAGCTAAGTAGGTACTTACCTCAGGAGGCTCGGCGTCGACGACCCTGCCGCCGAAGACGCGCGAGATGGTCTGGTGGCCCCAGCAGATGCCCAGGACCTTCTTGTCGGGGAAGTGGGCGACGAGGCGGCGCAGGAAGTCGTGGACGTCGAGGATCCACTGGTGCGACTGGCGGGGGTCGACGTTGGACCCGCCGAGGACGACGAGGTCGAAGCGGGCGGGATCGGGAAACTCGCCCTTGTTGGCGGGCTCGTAGAAGGCCAGGCACGCGTGCGGGGCCACGGAACGGATGGTCCGCTCGTAGGAGGCGCGGATCGCCCAGAGGATCCGCGACCGGTACGAGTTGAGCAGGATGGCGATGTTGAGGGACTCAGGGTCGGAGGCCATGGAAATGAGAGCCGATGAGGGGTACAGCGGAGAGAGAATGAGGACTCGACTCGGGCATGTCTGTTGAAGGCAGCGCGGACTTGTGTTGTTGAAGACGGTGGTGACTTGATGTGAGTGTGTGTGAGTGTGTGTGAGTGTGTGTCAGTCGGTATGTACGTGTACACGGACGAAGGGCTGAGATGAGGTGAGGTTGATCGGCTGTGGCCGAAATGGGTGGACCCTGTTTGCTGTTAATTAACAAGGTTTATTACGACGTTAATGTACGTGCTCTGGGGAAATCTCGGACGCTATTCGTTAGTGTCGTAAACACGATTGGACTGTGGACTGTATATGTATCTCCTTAACTGCTGTAAAGGAGCCTTCCACAAATATCAACGATAGTGGCCGATCAGAAAACGCGTAGGCCAATATACATCTAGTATCACCTAAATTCACCTAGCTACAAGTCAAACTAACATTGCTACATGAGCATATACTAGAATTTGGTGTGCTTACAGATAGCTGCTGTTAGGCTGGTGGGCGTGGAGCTGTGGATGGGAGGGGGGCCTCTATAGCAGTTAAGGAGATACATACGTACCTAGGTAAGTATATACAAGGGTCATCGATGTGGCCAGCCGAGTAGCCAAGACAGAAGCCCATTTAATGTGGAGTCTGGATGGGCTCGACCTTTAAAGCAACGGACAACTAACCCAACTTATGTTATCATGGTCATATTCAAGACTCGTTCATGATTTGGGTGGTTTGATAATTTGCTCTGTTAGTTGTGGCCGGTCGAGTATGCCGAGGCTCCTTGTTCTACGATATCCTTGTACTAACATACGAGGAATCTACCCAAAAAAAAGGGGCTAGGAAACTTTGACTAGGAACCTAGAAAGCTATGATATGTATTATACTTGAATGGACGAAAGTAGTTTCGGCATAGAAGCGGGACCCAAACAGATCAGTAACCCATTGGTTGTGTACCTGAAAAGTTGATCCAATACATAAACAGCTTTTTATTGTAGTTGTCACTATGTCGTGGTAGCCGATGGAGTAGCTCATTCTATTCGAGGATGCCTAGAGTTGAATACATATGACGTAGGACCGCACCGACAGTGGTTGGAGAGAGAACAGCATAGTATCGCTCTTTGATAGTTGCTTAATGATGATTACCTAAGAGACAACTTTGCCGGCTCGTCAGCCGTGTATGTAGCAGTAAGTAGGCAAGCAAGCTGGCCTCGACGCGGCATCATCATCAATCAGGTTTATCAGCCCGTTCCGGGTCTGTATGAGCCAATAGACACCGAGAAACCTCCATCGGACTAACGTGGCTTGTGAGAATTGGTCATAAATCAAATCTGAGAGCGATGAGGTTGGGCTGCGGGAGGCTCGACACACCTCGGGCTGGAAAAGAAAACATGGTTGCACAGCGCCGCCACAAAACGACGTTATGTGTCAGTGTTTCCCGCGTGCCTCAAACGCAGCCAGATGAATGAAGATGGGGAAGAACTCATTGGGGACACTTGTCCATCGCCGCCTACAAGTTCATGAGAGATGCCGGGCTGGTGGTTTGTGGGCTCGGGCTGCATTGCATGATTCTCTGCTGCATGCAGCGTTGCAGCGAATGTTATGCTGCAGCACCGACTTCACCGCCCACGAAAAGCTCCTATGACCCCCAAGTTGCCAAAACGAGAGAGCTCTAGACGCCAGAAGCCCGGTAGCTGGTAGCCTCGCCCCCCCCCATCTCAGCAACAAACGGCCCCCAACTCAACCAGGATGGTGGTCGGGAGGCCGGTACATCATGCCGAAGTCACCCGACAACTGCAGCTGCTGCAGTTTGACTCGCCTAATACGCCATACGTAATGTTTGCGGGATGTGTTCTAATGGGAGTCTTCCGCGATAGGCTAGGTTGATATTGTAATATGCAGACTCCGCAACCCCCGCCCCATCTTACCGTAATGCACGATGCTGCACCCCCCTCTGCTGTAAGACGAATCGATTCTGTACTGGTGTCAATGCGCCCATCCGAAAGAGCAAAAAACCGCAGCTCCTCACGCTGGGCTGTACCGAGATCTGGGATCAGGGATCTAGATCTCCGTCAGATATCGGATCTATATATGATGAAGTCTCGAGGCAACATGATAATATGAATGATATAATTACGGTCGCCGAATCTGGGACATAAAGATGAAGAAAATGTTGGAAAGTCTGTGAGTGTGAGGGATGTTTCTTCCCCAGACAGCTTTCGCACATGGTGTCTCGGCTGTCATTGCAGAGTACATCCTGAGCCCCACACTCAACTAAGACTAGTAGAGGTTTGGCTGTCGATGGCGGACATGTCAAATACTTAATAATGGTGTAGATTCAATACTAATCGTGTTGGAACTCAACGTCAGCGAGCTTGATAGAAGTGGACGAAGGTTGGCAGATGCATGATGCCGTTTAGTTGCAGACAAAACCCCTGCTTTAAGATTTAGGCCCGCAGACGGCATCAAACAGCGTGAGTGAATAGCAGGTGTTAGTTCGTTAGGATGAAATCTCTCAGGTTACTCGAGTGCATCTACATGTAGTCAGCTAGGAATCGTTGTTACTCAGGGGCAAGTTCACGCCGGTGCAAACTCTGTAGGTTGCAGGTGTGCGTAGCTTTGCATACCGGAATATAATGACAGTTCCCCTAGCTAGGCTTCACAGAGACCTATAGTTGCCATGATATCGCCAGTTTGCCCGCTGATGCAGAAGATCAACTTTGCAGCTTGCATTTGCCAATGATATGTTGGCAGGCAGAGCCGCGGCAAGAATGACAGGACACGGGTAGCTTTGGTCGATGGTCTCCCGGGTTCGTAGTGATAGCTCCGTATAGAGAACCAGGTCAACTATAATGAGCAGACGGCATCGAAGACGTTTTGGGTAATCTAGTGATCCCTTTCAGAGACTTGCCTTTCCGCTCCTCCACTTCAACCCCTTGTTCTCCACTCCTTATCAATGTTTGGAGAGGTCTGGGGCTCCTCTTCATATACGGCTCGTGCTTAATCAGGAAGACAATGGGGGAACTTCTGGGAAGTGATTTCGTATGAATGGTATTAGTTGCCGCGCATCCCTTCCGAAGAGATGTGAAGCTAATCTTGTCAATTATCTTGCTTTCTATACAGTTTTAGACAGTTCCAGAATCATTGGATGAGCGTTGGCTCTCTCGCGGGAATAAACTAGGGACTTGCCACCAACGACCGTGCTGGTACATCGATCTGGACCTATACTAGATCCCGGCCAATTAACCAGGAAAAGAAGCTTAAGAGCGCGGGTTTCTTGGTTGATTAGTGAGAATCAACCTTTCGAAACGTCAGTCAACTCACCCTCTTCCTAAGTATCATAGCTAAATCGGTCCCTGCGTCTTAGCAACACGAACAGCTGTGTGAACGGTTCTTGACTTATTCTCGGGAGGCCGCACGAGACCTGCATCGCTACCAAGAACGCTGACCCCTTACCGCTAGGCTCTGCTGCAAGCATACCCAACACGAAACTACCAGTAGAGCATCAGGCGGGGTACCGAAGATATTCACTGGTTACAGAGTTGCGCAGAAGGCCGATAGAAGCGGCGGTGAGGACCAGAGAAAGAGGGGTCGTGACAGTCGACAAGACGCGACAGAGAGAGAGGAAGAGGGTGGGAGGCAACACGGAAACCCGGACGTTCATCAGGCAGACATCAAAGATGTTTATCAGCCCGGCGCAACCCCAGTTTGTCTGGGACGGTTTTCCACCGAGCGTCAATGTCGTCGCACTTGAGTCTCAGTCTCGCATTAACTGTGAGAAAGATCTCTGGCAGCAATTCATCTACCGACAACTCCAAATCAACGACTTCATACGTAGAACCGGCAGAGTCTGCAACGCATCAATGTCTCAGCGACTAGAGCAACCGGTAATGGACGACCAGCACTGGTACCATAAGCAGATGGCAGACAGCGGGGACGAAGCTTACATGGTACGATGATAACTAACACCGTCGACATGGCATTAAAGTACTAATAGTTATCTCCATAGACCGATGACATTTATAGCGATTGCTTTCTGGGTATCAGGCACAATACGCCAAACATCAGAGACCAAACGACAGCCGTAAATGTCTCAGGTGTATCTGCCGGAAGGGAATTTGGTCCGAGTCATCGCCAATCCAACAAAGAGCCATCGGGGAATGACCAAATGTTCGTATCAAACTACCCCACGACAAACACCTATACTCAAAGCCTCGGTGGCAGCTTCGACCCTCGACACTATTCCTGGCAGACGTATAATACGACTGGCTTCAATCAAGGAGCTGGCTTTCCCAATTTCCACGACGGTTTGCCTGGAAATGGCTTGAATTCCAGTCTACCCGTCTTCGCAGAACCTCTGGAATGCAATCAGGTCAGCCCCAGCACCGTTTGTAGTAGCATGTCGTCCTCGGCCATCTCCTCAGCAACCTCTGAAGCAATACCGTCGACGTCAATCAATCCGATCACGACACACAGCAATACGACCGGCAACTTGCGAACTGCCAATCCTCTTTCTGCCACGGAGAACGTGGAAAATGGTTGGGGGACGAACTGCCCCTCTACCATTTCTCCCAAGATGCTACGAATCCAACCATCACCCACTCTAACCTCTTCGTCAGAGTCGGCTCATACCAACATGTTGCCCAGCGGCGATTCCGATCTTGGTTCCTCCAAGTTCGAGCCTCGCCATGCGCGTAATCCGGTTCCCTCGAAGCACTCGAGTCATAAGCCCAGAAAAGAACTCCCTAACAAGCCAATTAAACCACGTCCGACACCATTGGCTTCCTTAAGCTCGACACCTTCCAAGGCAAAGAGTCCAGACCACTCTCACCTCCCCGCAGCCAATCATAACTTGTCCGGCCATGCCGATGCAGGCCAGCTGGAAGCGAACACCAGGGACAACCCGCCGCGCGACGCTGAAGGATCCGGCGGACGCAAGAACGGTACCAAGGTGGCGGCGGCTGGACGAGCCGCGAAGGACGAATATCTGGTTAAGTCGAAGCTGGCCGGCATGACGTACCGTGAGATACGTCGACATGGCAACTTTACCGAAGCCGAGTCGACACTGCGAGGACGCTTCCGGACTCTCACCAAGAGCAAAGAGGAACGAGTGAGAAAGCCTGAGTGGCAAGACAACGATGTGGGTTCCCTGTTCAGATAGACATGTTGCCAAGCTTTACTAATGGTTGACGCCGGCAGGTACGCCTCCTCAAGAAAGCTGTCCATAAACTAGCCAAAGTCGAGGGCGCCAGCATCATCAAGGCGCCCTGGAAACAAGTCGCCGACTACATCTTCAGCCGTGGCGGCTCGTACCACTTTGGCAACTCTACATGCCGGAAGAAGTGGGACGAGCTGGTCGAACAGGGCCAAGCAGGACTGAACGAGACTGGGCTTGTGTGAGTAGACGAGAAGCTTGAATTGGTTCAAAGTCTGTACGCTACTTCACGAAGGATTGTAAGTGTGTATCATAGGAACGCTAGGACACCGGGTATCAGAACTATGGCAATAATTTAAGCTTAGGGAGCAGTGTGTACTTACGGCGATGGAACCCGGGATATCTTTGTCTATACCGGTAGATAAATTCACGACCTCGCGGTCATTACAATTAAATTTAATTTTCGTTTACTTCTCTCCCTTTCGAAGCGTCCGGCGCGTCACTAGGCGGCAGGCCAATCTTTCTTAGGACGCTCAGCAGCATGTCCGGCTCTCCTCTCAGGGCATCCCACTCAGCCTCATTCTTGACAAGAGCGGTACCAGCCAAAACCGTTCCGTTCAAAGACACCGGCCCAATATCTTGGTCGAGCTTGTTCTTGATCAGCGCGCCCTCCGCCACGCGCGGACACAGAGCCATACAACTTTCGGTCATCGCGAAGTTGTAGCTAATTCTTGCCTCACCTTCGCCGTGTACTTCTCCATCCGCCAGGATAGTAGTGACAGCGCGTTTATACAGTTC
>JAJJKD010000222.1:0-49592 GCA_022376535.1 Xylariaceae sp. FL0662B | reverse complement strand
TGGCCGCCCCTGCTACGGCTTTCATGAAAATTTTACTGGTTTGCGGGGTTTTGTCATACTGACCCCTGTGGGATACCGTCGGCAATCTTCGGCTAGGAAGCTGGGCAATGTTCGGGATCACTGGAATGATTGCTTTGCCTAACGAGGCAACTCCGCCATTACTGTAAGTCGACCAGTCTGAATTATAAAGATCGATGTTGAGATAGATACCTATATAACCACATGTTCCATCCACCTAGCTTCTTCATTTCTTCGTCCTATTGTTCCAAGTTGATTTATTGAAGTGAGAGTGCGTACCTAGTTCATTTCAACCCTCACGTAAGTGATAACTGAGCTCTCAACCCCTGTGTTGCCTCTGTCCAAAAGAATACTGTACTTACAAGTCCCTATAAGGCAAAATCAGTTATTATGGCTGCAACTCAACCCCAAACGAAACGGGAAGGGAATATTGCCGACGCCTTCGTCGCCCTATCTGAGGCTAACAGATCACCACTTCCTCATCGTTTCCTTGAGCTCAAAAGGTCCTTAGTAGCTGACCATGAAGACCGGATCATCGAGAGCTGGAATAGACTTCTCAATCAGTTGAATCGTGAGAGGGATATTATCGGCAGAACAGGGTCTGATGTCATTCCCAGCATCAAATTTGAAACCTTAGAAGCAGACCTTGTGGGACTCCGTGACGAACTCGAAAAGCGAGGCGTTGCTGTTATCAGGAACGTGATCCCGGAAGACGAGGCTCGATCATTCAAGGATGAAATCGAGCAGTACGTGAGAGAGAACCCCTCAACAAAAGGTCAGTGACCTACAAGTATACTTGAAAAGGTTCCCAGTCTGACCAAAGGACAGCATTCCCGCCTCATGATCCCCAAGTTTATGAGCTGTATTGGTCTGGCCCGCAGGTCCGATCCAGGGCGCATCCTAACCTACTGCGGGTGCAAGCCGCGCTGATGAAGCTCTGGCGTCAAACAGACCCCGAAGGCGCCATCTCTATATCGCAACCGTTAGCGTATGCAGACCGCTTGCGTATCAGACAACCCGGCGATGCCTCTTTTGCCCTGGGCCCTCATATCGACGGTGGCAGCGTTGAGAGGTGGGAGAAACATGGATATGGTCTTGGCGGTGTTTATGACAAGATATTTGACGGAGCATGGGAAGAATACGACCCATGGGATGCGAGTAAACGAGTGCCTGCCGTCACTAACAACTACGATGGGTTAGGACCTTGTTCAATGTTTCGTATGTTCCAGGTCAGTCGATATCAAAAATTCCTGCTATATCTATTCGGACGCTTTGATGACGGGCCGCCGCGGGATCGCGACTGTAGCATCAGGTGTTGTCTGCTTGTTATTTCATGCCCAGAACCATTTCACAGAGAGCATCTCAGAGAGAATACTAATCTGTTAATCGATAGGGCTGGCTGAGTATGAGCACAAGCGGGGCATTTGAGGGAACACTCATGGTCAATCCGCTCCTCAAACTCTCAACAGCTTACTTACTGCTCCGCCCATTCTTCAAGCCCATCAAAGACTTGAGTGAAACGTCGCCTGGCAAGTATCTTGACACGGAGAATTGGGTATTCGCGGGCCCCGATATGACAAGCGAACTCCACGGGGCAACCCCCGGGCACGGACAAGAGCTGAACGTCGCTCTTCACCCTCATTTAGACCTAGATAACACCATGGTGCATATTCCTCATATCAAACCAGGTGACTTCGTGGTATGGCACTGCGACAGTAAGTTGCACAAATTCTCCTTCAGCAATCATTGTACTAACAGCTCAATAAGCTATTCATGCCGTCGACAAAGTGCACAAGGGTAAATGCGACTCAAGTGTGTTATACATCCCAGTGTGCCCCGTTACCGAAATAAATGCTCAGTACATCGTCCGCCAAAGAGAAGCGTTCTTGAACGGCACTCCCGGGCCAGATTTCCCAGGTGGGCAAGGCGAAGCCAACCATGTCAATAGGCCGACTGAAGCATACCTTCGTTCTCATGCTACTACAGAAGGATTGCGGGCATTTGGATTCGAAAAGCTTGTCACAGCCGCATCCGATGGCCCCGGTGCGAAGAACGTCATTAAACGGGCAAACGAAATCCTAGGCTTTTAGGCAACAGATCGGTCTTGATTTCTAATTGGGGTCGTATTTTATCAACGTCTTACCGCATCAAGATTGGTGTAGTTTATCACCTAGCATAAGACACGAGGTATCCGAGGCAAAGTGTTTGGGTTTTTTCAGAAGTGATAACTTCACGTGAATATTGAATCCCTATCATCAATATATGCTCTTGGCTTACGGATTTCTACCCATTGCGTTTGTAGGCTATGATGGGTAGTTTTTTTCTTTTATATCTTGGCAGGTAGACGTATATTAGGATCCCTTGGAAATGATTATGTGAGGGAGAATCTGCTTTGAAACTCAGAAGTATGTATCTTTCCTAATCTCAAACTATTGTATGCCGTCTTGTCATAATAGTCTTGGGAGTATCAAGTCTTGCTACACAGCAAGGAAGTAGTTACAGTCGCAACCCAGGCGTGTTAAGTGTCGCCACACATATGCAGCAAGAAACAATTTAGATAGAAGAGAATCAACGCAACTTCATTATTGGGCTATATGGATATGGCCAGCGAAAACAACGGGTACGCAGCACGACTAAGAAGGTCGAAATCCTTTCCATGCCTTCCGACCCATCATAACCCATCCCATTCCGCCTCCCACTCTCCCACTTTACACTCTGGCCCATATTCCCACGTCTGACGGCAACCTTCCATCACTACCCAGCGAGTTCGCTATGCTTGACCCAGTGGAATCCTTTCACCGCACTTACGCACAACCGGAACCATCGTCATACCATAATGCAGCCCCTTCCCGTAATACTTAATCTTTAGTGATCCACAACCAAACAACTGGCTTCTCTCCAGGACGTCCGGTACGAGAACGGTCCCAGCCAAGGCTGCTAAGCGACATCTTCATGGCATCCGACTCGTCACCGCCAAACGTGACACCCCGATACCAGCGGCCATTTCCTCCCTGAATAACCTCCGTAATGCGGTTCTTCTTCTTGGAAGGGTTCACTGCTCCAAATCCCTTCATCAGCTCAGCAAGGGTAGTGTTTGTGGGCACGTGGTAAGCGCCGAAGTTCATGGACATGCCGGCGGGGAGGCGCCAGGGCGGAGTCGTTGACTTGATGACATGGAGCTTCGTATGCTCTGGCGCAAAGAAGTAGTTGTACCCGGGCTCGCAACCAACACCGCCAGTTGAGTTGGTCATGTTCATGGCTGGTGCGTCCGGGGTCACGACCGGATGGGGGTTTGGCAGACGCCCCGGCTGGCTGGGAAAGACTGGGACGGGATGGCTATACCCATTCTGTGGTTGCACATACACCGGACCCTGCGAGTTTGGGGGGCCGGGAATAGAGGCAGACATTGGATTAGCCATGCCGACGGTCGGCATTCCTGCGAATTTGTGAGTTTCCTTATGTACAGGGTAGCCAGTCATATCAATGGAGGCTTCAGTGGGCATCTCACCTGGAGTAGCGCCGCCGAACATCTGCCCAATGTTCGCGTTCGCATTTGCGTTTGGGTCCCATCCAAATGCAGGATTCCAACCACGTCCAAAAGCTTGGGTAGCCATAGTGTTGTGCCAGTAGGTGGATATATAAGGGTGGTAGAAGTTGTTGTAGATGGCGGCGTGGTGAGCGTTCTGTAGATAGGGGGGATTGTAAGGATTATAGGATACGTGACTTATCCAAGGGTGTTCAGTGGGGAAAGGGATGCTAGCTTCAGGAAGGTCGTTCTGGTAGTTAACCTGGGTGATGGGGCGGTTCTCGTCCTCGTTGTCAGCAGCTACTGTTGCCACGGTGTCAGAAGTATAGCTGAGGAATGGTAACAGGTGGTTTAGGCAGAGGCGTGTATCTTGTTAGGAAGCAATTTGGGTATTATCAAGCAAACTTGATATGATTCAGTCCAACCCAGGGCTACTCACCTGTGACAGTAGTGTTATTTGTCAAGGTCTCGATAGGCTCGAAGTCAGAGGGATCTCTAATACAACTAAGAAAGACCTCAGTATGCCAGAGTTCGCTGTCGTGATCGTCGTAAAACGACCCAACAATCAGCCAAGCCCAGGAGCGGAGGGATGGATGAACCCAAAGGTGCTGTCCTATGATAATCTTGGTCGCTGGGAATGGTAGCTCGTCACAACGCGGCTCTGGAGGAGTTCGTTGAGAATCCAGCTTGAAGGGCAAATAGTAACTAAGGACGTAACAAAATACAAGCTATTGGGACCTGAGTTGACGATGAGGATCCGATTCAGATGGACTTGATAATAATCAAAATCCACATACGACGTCGTGAAAATAATTCAGAGGATGATGGCAGAGAGAATACGTTTCTCAGCGGGTGTATGTGTGTGGGAAGAAACGAAGACTCTTGAGGGCAGTGGAGTGGCATTGTACTTAAGGACGAATTTGCGCAACTTCCAGCATGATTCAAACCCTTAGCCCACGTCAGATACCTCATGTGACAGATGTTGAAGTGCCTTGGGACCTAGATGAGATGGTTATTTTTGATAGTAAAGAGACAGTGTGATTGGTATCCCCAATCACGGTCTCTGTGTAGACCCGAGTCAAATAAAATGTCGGGACATCTATTCACACACCGTACCTATGACTCCGATTAGGTGACGAAGACACAAGGAATCATCCCTTGTCTTAGTATGCGTTGAATTTATATATTTTTTCTCATCCGCCATCAGATGCTTTCGTAACTAAGCGTAGACCCCTGATCAAAGAGTTAATGAACGTTCATTGGCTAATAGAAATTATTAAGGATATCAGTGAATCTCGCCAAATCTAACAATGAAAATTAGTGAAGCATCCAATGCCCGCACTACTCGAGCAACGTGACATATTAAGGGAAGTCGATAGCTTCTGAGTGGCTAAGGCCAAGCAGGGTCCAATTCATAGTCACAACCAAACATCGTCTATGACTCAACGGGACCAATTAACAAAGGTCTCCAAACTGGGGGTATATTTTTGAAACAGGGCATTATCTGCAAGGCCAGATATTGGTCGCAAAGCTGGAGTAGACGATACCAAGCCAAACACCAACGTGCCCTTAGGCATGGTCATGCTAATGCTAAGTTGAGAGCATCTGACATGACTATGACTAGAAGATTGGAGGTGTCCATGCTGCGAAACACTTACTTCAGATTAATCGAATCAGGGTCATGACGTGGCAGCACTAAAAAAGACAAGTAGAGTATTCAGACCATGTTTCTGATGAAATGTCCCCCTGGCCTCTTTTTCTTCGTCTTCTTCTCCCTATAACCTAGAAAGGATAATAACTCCAGATACTAGGCAATAGGCGAGGGGATTCGCCATAAGCATCATTCCCCCTTGATGATTGAAGGTTGGAGTTGACCGTAGGTAATAATGTCAGCAGGTGATGATAGACACTTACGTTAGGCCTTCCTCCTCCCGACGCCCCGGATTCCAAACCGTAATACCTAAATTCCGGCTCAACATCACAGAGCGAAAAGGTGCAAAATGCAAAATCATTAGATATTGCAGGCTCAATGTCGGTTGCCTCAATCTGCTGTGCCAACATCTTGCTCAACTATACGAACGGCGCCTCCCTTCCTACCTTCCTTGACCTCGTTTTTGATGTACCTTCGCTTCGCATCACCCACAAGACTTTTAAGGTAAACCTCAGCCTGAACGGTCGCGCTATAAGCAACAGCAGTCCAACTCCAGAGATTCCTCTTCTCGGGGTCGGCCCCCGCCGCGAGCAATGTGCGAAGAACAAGTAAGTTACCGTTGCTGCTGGCGAAGTGGAGGGCGGTATTTCCATCGAAATCTGTATTTTGAACAGCACGTTGAGCTCCGCCCGGGGCGTAGGTGAGTAGGAGCTGCAGCGCCGTATCGTGGCCCCCAAGACTAGCCTCCATGATGGCATCTCTGCCTCGGATGTCGCGTCGAAGGATGCAAGAAGGGTCGTGCTCACAGAGGAAATGGACAACTTCGGTGTGGCCTGCTGCTGCGGCTAACATCAAGGATGTCTGGTGGTCGTCATTGAGGGCGGGAACGGGCTCTTCGTGGCCCAGAGCAACCAAGACCTTGCAGACGTCGAGGTAGCCGAGGCTTGCAGCAAGATGGAGGCTTGAATTGGCAAAGCCGGCATCCGTGTGATCGGGGTTATGGATGATGTCAGGATGGGACTTGACGATTCGTTGGACGAGTAAGGCATCATTGCTACGGACTGCCCGTCGCAGCCGTTGTGACGGATCGATCCTATCAGAGTAGGTATATATTAGCAGCTGCATTGCTCAACTTGTAGGTTTTCGAGGTTATGTATTCACATGATAGGCCGTTAGATACCTCGGTCTCAACTCGACCTGTTTGAAGCCGGCGATCCGAATGATGTTGATGCTTATTCTACCATGTTGCCTTGCCGTTCCACTGGCCCCCCATGAGTCGGGCCGTTGTTCCTCACCTTGGGAGTTATAGAGGACCAGGAACTAGACGTATTGATTGGTGACATTAATATAGTCCTAGACAACAGGCGGGTGATTATCTATTGTTTATATAGAAAAACAGATGGTGGCTAAAAGTCAACGGAGGTGCACTGCTACGTATATACAACTACTAATAGTAGTTAATAAATACATACCTAGGCATGGATATTTGTTACGTAAGGAGGTTGCTAATACTACAGTACATGTACATATGTAACCCGTGCGGGATCGAAACAGTTAGATGATGCCTTTTGTAATGGCGTCATATCGGAGTTTGCAATAGCTCACTCACCGACCCCCAGTTTACTAAGCTTACTGACTGCAGACACTCGTTCAACCCCACTGAAAATCTCAGAGCGACATATGGACATGAATGATTCACTACCTACCTACATACTTATTATACATGCTTCCCAACTTTTGGCTTTGCACCTACCAATACGTGCCACTACCTACGTATATATTAGACTTATTTTTCTGATGTTTAAGACGTCGTGGATATAAGGTAAGATTGGTTGGAAGCGGAGCAATACCAGACAACAAGACCTAAACTTTCTATTCACACCATTAGGTCTGACTTTGTGGCTTATAGTTTGTCTCACATGTCCGCTACCTTGCGTTGCCATGTGCGGAATATCTTCTTCACCTCGTCACTCCTGCGTCGACACACGGGCTGCCGCACTTTTGCCGCTAAGACCCTTCAAAAGTCAGAGGTGCGAGCCGAGGGCGAGGTAGCTGAGAAGCTTGCAGCTACTAAGGTATGGGCAGCACGTAGGCATGGTCCTCTCACACTGCAGGAGAAAGCTGAGAAAGCTGAAAAAGCTGCGAAAGTCGCCAAAGTCGCGAAACGGACGCCTAAGAAGTCCAAGTCTGCTCCCAAGATCCAAGCTGACAAGACAAGAGTCCACATTGTCAGCGAAAAGCTATGCGGTGAGTAAAGCCGGGTCAAATACGACTGCTGCTGCGGCTCCTGCGACGGATGAGCGAATACTAACGGTCGTACCAAAGACGACATTATCAACTACATTGGCCCTTCGCTTGATCGGCATAAAGGATGCGACATCATCGATATATATCCCGGTGCTGGGGTGTGGAGTCGGAAGCTTCATGAGTACCTCCAGCCGCGCTCCCATATCTTGATGGAAACAGATGTCGACATGTACAAGCCGTTTCTCCAACCCCTCCTCGACCGTCCCGGCACTACCGTCGTCCCCAAGTCGGGGCTTGTCTGGCGGGATCTCAATTCCGTCCTTACTCCCGAATACCTGCCTCATCAGGTCGTTCCCGACGCATCTCGACTAACACAGCGGAATGATACTCTCCTAGTCACCGCCAACCTTTCTTTTCATCCCAAAAAGCGCTTTTACGGCTTTTCCTCCATAGCGCAATTAGTACTCCATCAATTTGTCGATATCATCCGGACCAGCAGCTCCTTCCAACGCTACGGACTCGTCCGCATGTTGATATGGGCGCCACATGACGACAAGTGGGCCATTCTCCCTAAATGCATGCAGAAACGGAGGCGTGCCGCGGTCGAGGCCGAGCTCTATTGCGAATGGGTTCGCGAGGTGTGTGGCCGGCCGGGTCCCTCTTCCGACTGGTTTATTCGCGACTCGACCCTCGATCTAAGCGGCAACCTCGCCGTGTTCGAGAAGATGCGTGCTGCCAAACTCAAAATGCCTAGCGAGAGAGAATCCGAATACTTCAAAGAAGCTCGATCGGCGGCTAGTTCGGGGCAAGTTATAGTACCGGGATCTACACCGCCACGTTTCAAGAGACGCTTCCAAGAAGCCCTGTTTGAGCTGGAGGCGGCCCATGAGGAACAGCTTTTCGAAAAGGACTCCGACGACTATAAAACCATGCGAGGCTATCGATGGAGGTTGAACTCGGAGGCGAGGAAGCACCAACGGATAGCTGACTTGAGTCAGGGCCTGGACAGCATTATCGCTCTCCACAAATCGGGCCAGGCTTCAGCCGAGGAGATCGAGGCGCTACAAGCAGACTGGGACACCGAGATGAAGGCTAGTCTGGGAGGGTTCATCGAGGAGTTCATCACGTTCAAGGACAACCTTCACTACTACCGGCAGGACCCACCGCTGCTCCACTGGGACCGTCGAGTGTACGAGCCGATGGTGGTGCAACCCGAAGAGTTCTTCCCCAATATCGAAGGCAGCCTCTTGGATATTCAGCCCAAGGAGGTCCATCCCCTGTTCCGCCAGGTCGGCCCCCGTTCCAACCGCGCGGGTGACTGCTTCGAGTTGATTATGGCCGCTATGATGTCGCAGGGCACTCAGCCGGTCGCGCAGACCATGGATGCGCTTGCGCCCGGCGCCTCGGACTATATCATGCCGCGGTGGAAGAGCGCCCGGGATCTTGATCACGGAGGCGTTGTGCTCAACTCACGATTTACGGCGCTTACTCCGCGGATGCTGAACGCGCGTCAATGGGAGGAATTCATGGAGCTCTGGATGGAGTGGCCTTTCCGACCCGAGTTTCACGAGCTCGTCTCCCGGACTACAGACGACCTGAGCTACGGGTCAGACGATGGCACCAGCGAGATGTGATCAACGCATCATCTATCTAGCCTATCTATTTATACTCTACCTATGCCTTGGCAGAAAAAGCTCCACCAGGGGTTTGGTTTTAACTATTCTATATACATACAACAATAATGTAGTGTACACGTGTATATAATAAGAGACTTGTTGAGATGTTACGACATCTCCCCGTGATCTGGTTCCGAGATATGATATGCCTGCATCCTTGTGAGGAATGTCAGGCGATTGCCCGCCTGGGCACTGCCCTTCCTACCTATATATTACGTTATACTGTAAGATATCGTATACGCAATTCCTTATTTACCAGTCAACCAGTCTGCCTCGTACCGATATAATTGCCAGGCAGCACACTAGCAGACTAGTAGATATCTCTTGTTGCCCCACTACCTCGCTCTCTAAGCTCTAATGAGGAAGAAGATGGCGCCATTTGTCATGCTGACTCATATCAACAATCCGCAGTTAGTGTTATATAAAGGTAGTTTCTTTGTTTGGGGTCATAGTGCGAGTGCAAGACATTCGGCATTTTGGCTGGGCTTGTTGCGCTTTTGGTAGTCTGGTCCTCAGCAGCGATTCTGTTTATGTAGTGTAGTGGAATTAAACCAATCATGGGCCCCAGCTGGTTTGTTGTCTACTCTTTAACTCAATTTGGCCATCTCGCGACTTGGCTCCGTGGATTCCCCCTTCTAATACAATGACGGGAACCGCCATGTCGCATGCCGTGTCAATCTCCTCACTGTCTGTGCGGACGGCCGGGAGTCGGCCAGGGTGACCGTTGTTGGTACCCAGAGGGGGACTATCATGGTTTCAGCAACCGAATCCACCGCGGAATTGAACATTATGTAATTCAGGGGCCGACCTGTACACACGTAGGTGGTTTGTATGTACTAAGTATGTAGGCTTGGTATAATTGCATCCTGGATATAGGTACATATAACCGGTGACAACTTGCGCGAACAGATGACAGGCTACCTATAAGATACCTACAATTTATGTCTCTACAAACGGTCTTAGCGGATAGCATGTACCACTTAGGCTGCATTACCAACCTATGCTAGCTATAGACACTACCTAGGTAGGCTTAGGCCGATTATCAATTAATCTAGTGTAGGTATCTATGTTTCCTGTAGTCTTACTTGCTGTTAGGTGCGTTATTTTAGGTAGCCTAAGTAGGTATAGCTACAGCGACAGGACCTGCAGTACAAACAAATTACAATGTAAGTAGGTGCTGCCTCCGTATGGTTCCATATGGACGGACATACATCCATGTCCTAACCACCTCTGTTCAGCTTTGCGACCTCGTTCCCTCATTTCTCATCAACCGAATTTTTTTTTGTTTTTTTTGTTTTTGACACGTACGTACGGATTACAGTTCACCTAAATCACATACACAAACAACATGGACACTCTCTCTGCATCGTATCACCTGCCAATAAATCAATCTATTTAATAGACCTGTCAATAAATCGATAATAATCAAACGATCAGATACCCGACGCTATTACGAACCCACAAAAAAGACACCACAAACCTATAATAAAACCGCGATCCCACGATCCCGCGATTCCGCGATCCCGCGATCCCACAGTCCCCAGTATCTGGGTGCTGGGGACACCCTGATCCTGACTTTGTTGATCCTTTTCATACCTACGCATATACACACACATACACATACATACGGATCCAACGTCGCCGTTCTTGGCACGCTTCATTCTACCCGTAACCTCGATATCGAAACGCTTCACATTCTCTGTGTTCTCTATGCTTTGTTCCGATTCCACCATCCTAAGTCAATTTTACCTCCCTGGCAGTTGACGGGCAAGACGATTGGGTTTGAATACCCGAAACCTTCAACACCTTCTTCCTTCATTCGTCTTGCCTCTCGGGTTGCGCCTTCAACCTTAAAAGGGAACAAATAGACTTCTTACACCGGACGTGCTGGTGTTTGCGTCGTCTATGGGTGGCCGCCCGTCCCTGCTCGCCATGCGGTCGCCGGCCTTCCCCCCGAGGCGACCGTCTCATCTCGTACGATACATTGTCCCAGCCATATTTCTCCTATCCCTCTTTTACTACATCTCATATCGACCTGCTGGAGAAGGTCAGGTCCCCAATACCTACCTATCACCCGGCCATGGCGTCTCTACTCCACCGTCCGGTCCCCCTCCCGATCAGAAACCCGTTCACGTTGACCAAGGCGCTAGCGATGAAAGTCCTGCTCGCCCTTCAAAACCAGATAAGCCCAAGGCAGACCCTACCAAACCCAACTCTCACCCTATCGACGAGCTCATCGAAGGCGCCGAGAAGACGTTCGACGCCCTGCTCGAAAGACGGGCTAACACCTTGGATGAAGCGGCTGAAGCTTATCGTACACGACGCGGTCGCCATCCCCCGCCTAGTTTTGACAAGTGGTACGAGTTCGCTAAGAACCATGACGCCATTCTGGTAGAAGACTTCTTCGACCAGATCTACCACGATTTGAACCCGTTCTGGGGCCTCAACCCCCAGGTCATCCGCGACGAGGCCGTCAACTACGAGATGACAGTCAACATCCGCAACGGCAACGCCACCGCCGAGAGCGATTGGTTCTGGACCCAGATCTGGCTCAAAATGATCAAGACCATCGAACACCTGCTACCCGACATGGACATCGCCCTCAATGCGATGGACGAACCTCGCCTCGTCGTCCCCTGGGAAGATATCGATGGCTACGTTAAGAAAGCGCGGAAGAGTCGTGTCCTTGCTCCCATCAACGGTGTCGTGTCGGATTTCCAGACTCTGCCGGCCCCAACCAAAGACGAGGCCCTGACCAAGGCGTATGCTGAGCAGAAAGACTGGGAGGGCACCAGTAGGACTACCAACCCCACTGCATGTCCGTTTTACGCTGATCTTTCTCTACAGACCCATACTGGCTGGTCGCCCGGCGAGGATGTCCACCCGAGAGTCCGGCGCGCAGGACGCCCCCCGCCAAGTCCTTCGAAGGCAGGCCTAATTTCGCTCCGTCTTGGGCTACTCCTCACCAGTACCAAGGCTACGTGAAGAACTCGACCCTGTCATCCGAATTCTGCCATCAGCCAGACTTGCAGGGACTGGAGGGCATTTTTATCCGCCCCCTGACGACATCCGCAACCAAGGTTCTCTTCCCCATGTTCGGGGGAAGCAAACTCGCCACCAACAATGAAATCCTTCTTCCCGCCCCCATGTACTGGAACGACGAGGAGCGTTTCACCGGAGGCGATGACCACGGACCGCCATGGGCTGACAAGCTAGGATCACTGATCTGGCGTGGCGTGGCTACGGGTGGTCGCAACAACGAGACTAACTGGAAAGGCTTCCAACGCCACCGCTTCGTCGCCATGAACAACGCCACCAAGATCTCCGAGGCCGAGCATGGGTCGGAACCGCCCATCAACTTTGAGCTGCCGAGTTCGCCATACAACGTCGCGGCCCAAAAGGATCGACGTCTTGGTAAGTGGGTGGATCAATGGTCAGATGTGGGCTTCACCGATCTTTTTTGCGATCCCGACGCGGAGCCGAAGCAGGAAGACGGACAGTGCATATACACGAACGAAGAGTACGAAGTGCTCCTCGCCCAATCCCTTCCCGTTCAGTTCATGTTCAAGTACCTGCCTGATATCGACGGCAACTCCTTCTCTGGCCGATACTTAGGCTTCCTGCGAAGCACAAGTTTACCCATCAAGAGTACGCTCTGGCGTGAGTGGCACGATAGTCGCCTGATCGCCTGGAAACACTTCGTACCGATGGACAATCGCTTCGGCGACTATTACGGTATCATGGAGTATTTCCTTGGATACAATGATAGTGTGCCTGGTCACGACGTCGAGGCTGAGAAGATTGCGATGGCCGGCAAAGCCTGGGCTGAGAAGGTGCTTCGGAAAGAGGACATGCAGATTTACGTCTTGAGATTGCTACTCGAGTACGCACGCATCGCCGACAGCCGGCGGGACAAGCTGGGATGGGTCGATGACTTATTACGATGAAGAAAACGAAGCGAATAACGGGCGAGCAGGTGGAGGTTCCGGAACTGGAGTTGTCGGCTTGGCTGATATTATTTATATACCCCGAAATGAGAAGAGATCACGACAGGAATCGTTGTTATATCGTGTATAACGTTGCTGGATGGTGTATCATAAAGCATGGTACGGCGTTCGACGATTGGGTTCCGTGTTAGACAGGCAAGGCAAGGCAAGGCAAGGTTGGTTGACATCGGGGCCTAAGAGCAGACGGAGGTACTTTATCCATCCATCAATTGCGAATATGGCCATCAACTCCGTGGGAACCGTCGTTGAGGCGTGTTGGCTTCGACATTGGGAATTGTCTACCTGCGGCTACAGCACGACGAGGCCGAGTTGCCTCCCTTTGAGTCACAATTACCTGGAAGTGTCTTGAAGGCACAGGCAAGGGTGTAGGAATAGAAATAGGAATATCCATATGAACAGGGTTAAGGATGGTCTTCTGGTATCACTATGAATATGAATAAGTCGCCAATCGATCAGAATTCTATGTATAACCCGGACAGCCTGACCCGATGCTGTGGTCGAAGCCAAGATAACAGACTTCGTGCCGCCATCCCAGCTTGGATGAGGTCATGATACTATGTAATGAGGTTACTAACAGAGGATGAGGGCAGGAGGGTCAAGAAATGTACACAGCAATCGATATCTGAGATACCCAAATGGCTGGTCTCGAACCACTTAAGGATTTCACTAGACCCCTTCAATGGGGGTGGGTTCCTATCTACACGGGATACACTTGAGAATCTCTATAATAGATATATAATGTTGGGCGAGACGGTCTTAGGGGAGGCGGCTAAATTGAAAGGAGTTGTCTTCTCTTCACTAGTTCCGGAAGACATGTTTCGACATAAACAGAACACGCGTATTGAATGAGAATTCAAAATCTAATTAACAAGAACCCGGCTTCAGCTTGTCAAATGTGGGTTTGTATATTCCCGCACCAGAGTGTGGAAGCAGAGGCGAAGAGTGGAAATGTTTTCGTCATTCACTTCTGGTGTCATGTTTAGGGATAGAGCCAGAGTTCACGAGAGGGCCATGTATAAGAGTTTCAGAATTAAGCCCTACTCTCTAAAATATTCCCGTTACCAGTGACGTCTTGCGAGTTCCTACAGACAATAGCTTTTCAAGTCTTGTTAGTCTACAAGATACATATCAGCCAGTCGACCTCATGTACATATATATATATATATATGTTTGAGAAGGGACATCTATACAACTATATATATGTACTTATAAGCGTGTTTTCATTGTAAACCGTCTTCCATAGCTGTATCTATTCGTATAAAACCATTTGTATTTCGTATTCCTAAGCGCGATCAGGATGTGTGCTTCCCCTTATGACGTCGTGGCGCTGTGAAACAACCTATTCCCTAGGTTAAGTCAAAGACTGTTTTGCATTTTGCTTGCGCATATCCATCCTTGTCCCAAACCGACAGGCCAACAACCAACAACAAGGAACCCAAGCAGCCAGGCTGCCGGGCTGCCAGGCTGCTGCCAGATTGCCATGTCGTACAACATCTGTACCTCCATGGATGCGGAATCGTTCCATGGAAACAGGCTCGGCCAAACTCGGCTAAGGGCCTTATTTCCCCCCCCCCCCCCCAAGAATTGAGATCCTGACCTTATTAGTGGTTACGTATGTCTTTTTGGCGTGGACGTCATACCACATGCCACACCTAGGCTGGATGCAGGTGGCTTTGTCTAGAAGCAGAAACCTTAATACCTGAGAGGTCTGGCATTTAAAACCTGCGAATCTCCGAGGAGGGACACACACAAGCTTTCCACCCTCCAGCTTCACATTTTCCATCAGAACTCATATACAGCACTATAATTGATCTATCAACCCAAACATAATGGATGCCCTCAAGAAATTCGCTAGCGGCCACAAGTCGGGGGACGCAAACAACGCCCAGCAAGGTCAGGGTACCCAGAACAAGGACATTGGTGATAAGAGTAAGCCTGAACGTGATTGAACGTGGTTCCAAATTTGCGATGCCGTTTTCTATTTCGAACAACCACTAACGTTTTCCTGACTGCATAGTCGCCGGGTTCGTCAACAAGCGCGAGGGCAACAAGTTCTCCGACCAGCAACTCGAGTCCACCACGGATCGGGCTCGGAATTTGTATGAAAAGGCCACTGGGTTAGTTGAATCCATCTCAACCATATTTGCCGTAGAAGAAACTGATAGAAGTTGGTTACAGCAAGAAGGTTGACCCTAAGATCTCCAACTAGCGGACGAATTGTCCACTTTGACGGTAATTGATAATATGCCTGGTTGGTATCGGCACAATGGCCCGCTCACGACACGAAGGATCTCAGGAGCTTCCATAGTTTATTATTATTGATATCGGCGATCATTTCTCAAGATCGACCTTTGACCCTTTGCAATACTGTATGTGACTGATATTATACCGAGCCGTTTAGGGACTCAAGTCCTTCCTGTAATGCAACTTGGGTGATGATTCCATAGTCTAGTACGACTATACAGTCTTTCAACTCTAGACGCCGTACCGTAACGCCGTATATGCAAAAGAAAAGACTCCCTATCCAACAATCATGTTCGCCTTCCGATGTTGCCGGTCTGTTACAATTCTCAGAAATCACGTCGCATTATGCCGCCGTCTCCGTAGCTGCATGTGCCATTGAAGGTGGCCACGATGCTGTGTGACTTCATAGGCCTGTCGTCCCATAGTTTCATATCTCGTCCGAAGTTTTCCGGTTCGTGTGCGTTGATGTTCGATCACGCGTCATCGTAGAAGACCTGTATGGCCATGACCATGATCCACAATAAGAAGATACACCCGATCAGGCCAAAGGCGAAGACCGCCTGCCAAGATTGGCCTACGGATAGTGTGTCTGTCAGTCCCGTGACTCGCTCACGGAGCGCAATCCCCTTGCGCGGAGGTCAATGCCGGGATCACTCACATATAGACCTTTCCTGCAGCCACGCCAGGGTCGCCTGGTTGTTACCCGTGGGCGAGTTCCCCCACACGAGGGCAGCGCAGTTCGCATTGACGGATCCAGTAGGTCCCCAGAGCTCGATGCTGATGACGATGAGCCCGACCATCCACAAGACGAAGAACATGAAGGCGCCGAGGATGACAATCGAAGGGAGCAGGCGCCGTTGCGCTATCAGCCATAACAACAGGCCGATGAAAACGATCATCAACGCCGCGACGGTGATAAAGTAGGGGAAGTACCTGCGAGATGGGAATTAGGCATCATGTCAGCACCTTAATATACTACGGATAGGGCTGATCACCCTTTCGATGGGAGCTAGGCCGACGAGCTGTCGAGATGTGTGCGTGCGTGTACTCACCAGGGGATGGCGAGCAGCAACTGTTGCTGCTCGCCAATGAAGGTTCCGAAGATGCCGATGATGCAACACGAAGCCGCAAGCATGATAAGCATCCAGATGTTCAGCTGGATGGCGGGCCAGTGGTATCTATGAACCCGGGCAACACGCCGAGAATAGGCGAGGGAGCCCGAGCCGTTGGTGAAGGAGTTGGTGGCCATTGTAGTATACGTATATGTATGTGTATGTGTGTAATGGCCTCGTAGGGCTGCGTCGAGGAGAAATGCAAGGTACGACGAGGGGCGGCGCTGCACCTCGAATTATAGAGATTCGTCTGCCTTATCTCGCCGTTTGTCGTGTTGGAACCCAAGGGGATTTCCGTTCGCTGCAGCTCTCCCTGTTCACACACGCGGGTATATTCCTGGCCTACTCTATTACCATAGCCAAAACGCCCTTGGATCTGGGGTCGGATTGAGTGAGGCTGTCAAGGCAAGGCAAGGCAGGGCAGGGCAAAGCAAAGCGAGGCCCGGGCCGACGACGAACAGAGCTATATGGCCGGATTCAATTGATCCGTCGACGAGCTGCCCAAAAGAAGGGAAAGCCCAATGCGAGGCAGAAGGCAGAAGGCCACAGCGGCAGCAGTAGCAGCAGTAGCAGCAGCAGCAGCAGCAGCAGCAGCAGACGCGCCTAATAATGGTGCCAACTCAGAGCTGCCAGCTGCTTCTTGTCAATCGGTCGTTGATTGGGTTGCGGTGTGCAGCAGACGCAATACGACCGTGCCCCGCGGGATCGCAAAGGGCAGATGGAAGAAGGGGAAATCCACCTTGGCTTATGCGCTGTCCGATCGGGTCAGGCGGGAGGAGCCACAGGTTGACAGGTTGCCCTGATCGTCGTCAGCGGCAGACGGTATGTCTGTACTGTTATTATGTGTATGTATACGACTCTAGATGTGGAAATCGTCACTGGTGTAGCTTCAGGATATCAACTCGCGCCGCGTGTCTGGGTCGCTCGCGGGAATTTTCCGAGATATGAGGGCACTAGGTTGCTAGTCGAACAAGACTAGTAGGATGAGGAGTGGCTAATAAGACTTTTCTACCTATCTGCTTATCCTGTACGTCGTAAGAGGTGTGCGCTGGCGGTGTGGCTCAGGAAAATCGATATGAGCCGGGCATGTCTGTACATACTTAACATACATACCTACACAATTTACATTCATATATGGTAGATGCATACCTACGTAGTTAGCTCGCGCTGCGTGGACCCGATAGATATACATAATCGCCGAGAAGAAAAGAATTCAACATTCAACAACAAGGTGAACACAGCTTTTGCGGCGTCCGCTTGCCTGTCCGCCCCCCCCTCCGTACATCTTTCGGAACGATGGCATGTATTATCGAACTACCACGTACGCATAAGCACAAGATATGTACGGCTATTGCTGTGTATGTACTTTGTACTACGTGTGTACGTAGTATGCATGTTAAGTGGTGCGTGCTATGATGATATTATTAGCTTTGGATACATAGATCTTCTTGGCCCGCCCGAGAACTACGTTGCGTGGCTGCGTGGTTGGGGGGTACTAGTGTATGTACGGTAGTGTATGTATTGAAGATCCTGGCTCATCACAGAGACAACCCCAGCCGTTGCCGCTGACCCCTGACAATACATAGCAGCGACCATACGATACATACATATGGGAGAACCGGGAGAACCCAGAGAAGCCTTCCCCCAACCTCTTTATTTATTGGTTGATCCCACGACACAGTCTAAAGTCACTAGGATGAAATCTATGAGGACATTGTCTCCAGTATCCCACTTTATCCCTCGTCGTTCTTACTGAGAACGCCTGAACGCTCTATGCCATGTCGCTGTGTATAGTTCGCGGACATACGAAGAAGAGTCTGATATCCCTTCGAGCTTCCGAATGTACACTGCGCCCTATGTGGTATATCAAAAGCTAGCGACCAGCCTTTACAAATCCCGTTCCCACTCTATCATAGTAGCGACTCTCCCAACGCACATCGTACCAACGAACAGCCTGCTCTGACCGTCTCGTGGGCTCCGAGATCAATCTCTGGTGCCAGGCTGGGGTTAACCTCGACCAGATCAACCGCCACTAGGCTCCCTGTCTGGTGCACACTCTCGCAGATGTAGTCGCCCTCTCGCAACGTCAAGCCACCCCTAACTGGCGTACCCGTGCTGGGGGCCCACATGGGATCCAACGCGTCGACGTCAAAGGATAGATGGATGGGGGTATCGCTGCCGATGTGTGCCAACGCCATTTCTACGACGCGGCCGATCCCATGACTATAATACGTCGTCAGTCAGTATGCGGCTACCCAACAGAGCGGCCGAAGAGTAAGAGAGGGGGGCAAGATGGCCTTACCGGTCAATGTCGAACATGCTGAACGCCTTGATGCCGTTGTCCCGCAGGATCTTCTTCTCGCCGGGGTCCACATCCCGCAGCCCGATATAGACGAGCTTCCGCAGGCTGAGGAGGTGCTCGGGTTTCAACCAGCCAAAGTACTCGGGCTTGTCCTCCTTCGCAAGGCCGGTCAGGAAACTCACGGGCATGCCGTGCACGTTTCCAGAGCCGCTCGTCTCGGGTGTATTGATGTCGGCATGCGCGTCTACCCAGATGACGGCGATCTCGCGATCGAGCCGCTCGCGGATCGCCTTGGCCGTTCCAGAGATGGTGCCAATGGCGATGGAGTGGTCACCACCCAGAGTCAAGACCATCCGCCCTTCCTTCGCATGCGAGTAGACCTGGTGACTCAGCCTCTCGGTCACGCTGCTTACGGCCTTGGGATTCTTCATGCCCCGGTATGGAGGGTCGTCTTCGGGAACGAGGTCTTTGTAGGAATGGACGGTGTCGTCGCCATGGAGCTTATAGTTGAGCTCGTCTCGTAGCTGTCTGAGCAAGCCGGACTCGATCAGGGCTGAGGGAGCTGCATCGACACCAGGCTTGCACTATGCAGAGCGGAACATGGAGGCATAAGTGAGCTCTCACCGGACCTCGCAACAAACAGGACATGGAAGGGGGGGGGAAGGGGGGGGATAAATGGGCATACCTGACCACCCGAAAAGCCAACGGCTACGACGCCGAGGTCCTCGGGGTTTGAGAGGAATCCAGACTTGACCATTGAGGTGTTCATCTTGGGCAGTTCTCTTTGCTTTTTATCGTAAGCGCGCTTACACCGGCTCTAAACGGGCTCTTGAAGGTAATGTAGAAAGTCAAACAAAGTCGTCGTCCCTGTGTTAAGCGTGCATAGGGAGGTGGGTAAGTGGTTTGTCTGGTGGTCAACCTAATTCGTGGAGGATGCATACGGGAGATGCTTATACAATGTAGGTTTGTTCCAGTTCATCACCGGAACATACCTAACCAACTAAAGACACTTGTGTGCATGTGCATGTTTTTCCCGGACATGGCGGCCTTCAGTACTCTGGAGGTACTGTATATACCGGGCTGCCTTTTTGGGGTCCTCAGCCGATATGTGACGGCCTGTTAGCGCCTTTTTTTTTTTTTAGTGGAGAGAAGGTGGACTAAGGCACTACCTACACTATAAGCCCTGTGAGACTTGCACATTTTACAGCCGACCTCGCTATTAGCCTTTAACTATTAGATAATAGGTGGCGGGAGGTACATAATGTACCTAGGTAGTTTATAACATTGAATACTTCAGATGGACTGCTGACATATTACTGCGGGGTACGGTGCCTGTGTATAAGCTAAGCTGCCTTATGTCGGTAATCTGCGTCATGGGGAAAGTCATCAAAGGTAATAATTATCATTGTCCCCAAATTGTAACCTCGGGAGTTGGCGTATATCCGGTTACGCATTCGTTCCGTCTTTCTATGAAGCTAATACCAGCTAAATAAAATCTGATTAAGAATTGCTGGCCAGACAACCAAACTATTTGATTCCGATGGCGCTTTCCATTGTGCCGCCTCTTCTCCCTTCCCTGAGGGCATTCAACTCGTCGACGAAATCTTGCTTCCATGCATCCTCGAGCCTACTGGGCTTCCAACCCACAAGCTTCCTCAACATGGTGCCGCTCATGGCTTTGTTTCCCGCCCATCCCTGCTCCGCCATGTCCAGGAGACCGAAGGTGATCTCATCCGCGATGTGCTGCAGCGAGACCTCCCGTATCTCCTTCTCCTTAGGCGTATCATCGCGTGGCAGCACGCCAGCATCGAAGGCGGCGTCGAGGCACCCCTGCATAATCTCCGTCTGCTTCACGCGTCCTACGGCCGGGAACATGAGGCCCTTGCTGCCCGTGGGGATGTAGCCGACGCCGTGGTCCTGGCGCTCGAGGATCGTCTTTAGCATCAACAGGAAGGCGTCAGCAAGATCCTCGACGTGCACCCAGTCGAAGTTTGCTTCGTCCGAGAGCGTGAAACCGTAACCGTGCTTCACCGTGTAGCGCATGAGTATCGGAATGATGATACCCTGCCGGTTGTACAGCCCCGTGCCCTCCCCGAAGATTAACGGCGTGTTCAGACTGACGACCTGCACCCCTGTCTCCTGCCCGGCGGTGAGAACACCGACCTCCGCCGTCCGCTGCGGGTACGGGTGCTTCGCGTCCTCGCTCTTCAAGTATTCGTAGACGGGCCCTGCATCGGCGTCCTCCCACACTCGGTCCGGGTAGGCTGTCCCCGTCAGGGGCCTATCGGCCAGGTTGGTGCATCCGCTGATGTGCACCAGCCATGGCTTGGGGGCGTCCGGCTTGATACGGCGCGCTAGTCCCTCAACAAAAGCCAGACCTGCGGCGGGGAAGAAGTTTGAGCCAGCATTGAGTATGATGTCGTAGTTGGCGGCGAGGTCGGCGACGGAGGCTGTGTCGTCGAGTCCCTTCCACGTGAAAGGGTTAACCCGCGACCCGTATGCACCTCGAAGCTTCTCCGCCTGGTCGCCCCGACGGACCGGCAAATCAAATGTCAGACCCTTAATGATTGGGTCCTCGCACTTGAGGAGAGTGTTGAGGAGCGTGCCGCCAACGTAGCCCGTAGCACCGGTAAGAAGGATCTTGTTTGTATTCTGCACCATTGTGAAGTAATGATTTGGTTATTACTGAGTAGGTGGGATCAAAAAACTTTTAGGCCTGTGTTCCTCTGTAATCCCGAGAATGAGGGCTGGGACAACAACGCTTATATAGGAGATCAATACCGCTGCTGCTGTAACATTGCATTGCACAACTCTGAGTTACCAAGGACATATCGAGGGGGAGACAGGGGCAAAACACCAACCAGGGCATATCCCCCTCCTGTAGACCGCTATTTCTTGGGTTGCAAGCTAATGATAGACCTCGCACTACGTCAGCCAAATCTGATGCTAGTATAGTGTCTCGAGGTATGAACGTATGGGTAGGGGTAACTAACAACGCGGTTGTTGCATGGACTACCTAAGCTACATACAAAGCGAAGAGCTCCTCTGGATCAGAACAGTCCCATTTTGTCGTAAGGAGCTTAGAGTCTTGACATACAGTATTAGACGGTTGTTAAAAATAAATCTCGTTAAGCTGCCTATTTCGTCCTTCTACGGCGGCTACCTTAACCAAACCTGTCGAGTGAGATGTCATGACTAGCCGTCTACGTAGTGGCCACAAACCTTAGAAGTAGTAGTACTAATACTTACGAAGCGAACCCCTTCTAGGCGAATCCCATAGAAACGGACAGATACGAGACTACTAATCGAGGGTAAGCTCATCTCACTAGAGTATTTCTCTTTTGCGCCGCTCCTCCTTGTCCTTCCCGAATACGTTTGAGTGATCCTGCTAAAGCTACCCCTACGACTCGGCAAGCCATAGAATACCTGCAATATAATAAGTTATACGAATGGTAGTCTGAGCGCAAAAAGTACAGTACGTAATAACGGCTACGGCGACTGGGCATAGAAAGCGAAAAGAATTCGAAACCAAGGTACAGGGAAGTCTTTTCAGGTCTTTGGGGGGTGGGACGGGGGGCTGGTTAGTTGTGATGAAACGGAGCCGGTGAAGTGGGATTTCCAGATGAGGACCTAGAGAACTACCCTGCTCCGTCAGACGATATCCCCTGAGCTGTTAGAAATCGGATTCAGGGGGTCCTTGTGCGCGATAAATATATATATATATATATATATATGTATGTCTTGATAGCATAGCAACGATATGGTTCGTCCAAGGCCGGCTAAAAAACGACAGCGCTCAAGATGAACATCCCCGAGGGCCCGCAGTTGCTGCGTCGTCTATACGACGGTCAACACCAACTGCACGCCCGTGCTGTAGCGGTTGGTGGCTCTATCGAGCCGGGAACGAAACAGATGTCACTGTTCGCGGTCGGGATTCCGTTCATGGTTGTCACGGCTATCGTCATTGGGCTACGCATATGGGTCCGAGTAGGAATCGTGAAGGATGGCTTGAAGACGGACGACTGTGAGTCGAACCCTCGGGGCATACACTGTTTGCAACTTTTATCGTGTGTGCTAATTGCTATTCAACCGTAGTCCTGATGATCCTCGGCACCGTACGTTTACACGGGCAACTGAGTTGGATTAGGCTAACCGGCCTAGATTTGTAACTTCGCCCTGTCGATAGCTAATATGATTTGTAAGTAGTAAAACGGCCCAAGGAATGAATTGCGGACTAATCTGTCCGGTTGACAGGCGGATGGTACGGGGCGGGCGTCCATGGTCAGTATCCGCCGTTTCAACACTCACCCTGACCTCCTCAGCGCTGACGCCGGGAACAGTTCAGGATATCCCACTTGAAAACTACGAGGCACTGCTGAAATCCAACTTTGCCAATCGATTCGCTTACGTGATTGCCTTGGGCTTCGTAAAGCTCAGCCTACTGTTTTTTTATCGGCGTATAGACCCCCGTAAATGGATTCAATGGACTATATATTTCATCATGTTCACCGTTATCGGCCTCACCATCTCTACAGCTCTCATCTGTATCTGGAATTGCACACCGCCTTCGAAATATTGGGACGTGACGGGCCAGCAAGCGGGTCGGTGCATGCCGAATTCTTCAAGACAGACGTTTTTCGAGACCAACGGCATCATCAAGTGAGTTCAAAGGTTCTTAGCCGACGTGACCTTCCGCACAGACTGAACATCTTGACAGTATTGTACAAGACGTGGGCATCTACCTGCTACCGATGCCCATGATCCGGACCCTTCAGGTACGCCCCCGTAAGAAGATCGCACTAGCCGGGCTCTTCGGTGTCGGGTTCATCGCTCTTGTTGGTACATAACCACAACCACCTTTCCTATCCGCGGATGCTAACCAGGAAACAGCGGGCTGTATCCGCTATTACTACGTTCTAAAGCTAGCAAACGAGGCGGATATCTGGTATTACTTCGCCGACTCGCTTAATTGGTGTAGTATAGAGGTCTATGCTGGTGAGTGTACCGCAGTCTCGTCGCTCACTCCCATCCCATTACCTTCGCTAATGGGGAAACGTCTCGTAGCCACTATCTGCGGTTGCGCGTCGACCTTCAACGTTCTCGTCAAGACATACTTGCCCCGAGTCTGGGGCTCTGGGGGGACCGGGGCACAGGGCTACGATCATAGATATGATCATTCTCGCAGCGGGCAATTCGCCCTCAAGACTTTTGGCGGGACAACGACGGCCTCTCGTGGTGGTAGACGCGGCCTGCACGACGACATTACTATTATTGAGCACACTAGCCAAGAAGCAATAGTGCCGTCGACTGATGGGCAAAGTCAAGAAGACAAAGGACGTATCGTAGTGGCGAGGGACTTTATCGTGGGCTACGAAGAGAATAACGAGGGGCATTCGCCGAACGGGCGTTTAGGGAGAAGACAATCGGATCAAGAGCGGAACAAGTGGTGATATCGTTACGGCGTCTGACTTCACTTTCGGCGTTGGCATTATGCTGTAAGTGTACAGAAGACGTTCGTTAAAGTCTTGCCTATGGCAGGTTTTATAACAACTGCTATCAGCTGTTTGCGACAGCTAGTAAATCCTTTTTGCATATATATATATATATATATATATCTATGAAATACAGAGTGCCAGTGAAACAACAAATGTCATAATATACTATAAACGCGGATCGAGGTAACACTAATATCATGATAAACTGGAGAGCTGTCCCAGCTTTTTCATCATTACATTTTTCCTCTTATCTTCTTTTCGCTTTTTCATCAACATATTCTTGTTGATTATCTGGACTTGCTGCGGTTGTAATGCTCCCGATTTTCCTTGGAAGATGGAGTCGAAAAGATGTGAATTACTTATCCCCATGATCAGACCCCCGTTCACAAAACGCCTGAGTCCGGCGATATCTGGTGAATATTTGCTGAGCATTCCGCCAATGCTATGCCTGCGTGCAGCCTGAACAAAGCTGATCGTCAACTCCATCCAGGCCAAGCAGACATCCGGGTTATTGACTCCCGGAGGTCGGCGAAACTCGATCGTCGCTTTCCGGCCAAAGTACAGGTTATCGAAATTCCAAGCATAGTACCTATCGGGGCTCATGAGATCAGCTACCTCGACAGGATTGTGGCAGGCGTCAATTAGCTCAAAGCAGCGCTGTCCACTTAGGCTCGAGAAGTTCCTGTTGTCAAAACGATTACTCTTCGCCCACTGGTTACCACGTCGCGACTTGGGAAACAAGACCTCGAATGCACACTCGAAGTAGATGATAGCCTTGCAGATAGACTTCAGTTCTGCTGTGCCCCAATCTCCTGCACCGGGAGAGATGTGTATGTGGGTTCCGCAGCTAGTATTTGTGCCGATGTGGTAATAATTGCTAATAGTACGGAACATGTATTCGACTTCTTTTCTCCAAGCTCCCGCAGGGTTGAAAAGCATGATTGGTGCGACTATCTCAACGGGGTCTAGGCAAAGGGGGACCATTAGCTACTAGTCTTGACAAGGCCAATGCTGTTGCTCACTACTGCTGTACTTGCTGCTAAGTGAAATAAACGGATGACTTACACTCAGTATCTGAAGTTGTCATAATAGTTGAGTCGTCAGTTATTGACCACTCCCTGTACCCGGCAGGCCCGTCATAATTCCCATCGATGTCCGGATGCATTGAAGCATATCCCGTGCCTTTGGCGCGGGAGTTATATACTTTGACGAGCTCCTTGGCGAACTTCTCTAGGGATGATGTTTGCGGCTTTCTTGGAGTAAGGACGGTTTCAACTTCAAGCCCCAGCCTCAGAGCGTAATCAGCCATCCTAGGATAATCAGTTTCCAGAGCAAAAAGTTATGGTATTTAGGTAAAAAAATAATCAACGTGCCCGAGCGATAAGTCTGGTATTGACAACGAAATTAATAGCACCGAAATTTTGACTTCAAGGGTAAAGGACTCGCTTTGGCCAAGTAGATTATCCTCCAGTGCGAGCGTGCTACGAAAGTCTCGATCGATGATTCTCCCGTTCTTTATAAGATACCTCGGGGATTGTTTATGGTTATGTTACTAACAGGAGGCTTCTATGCCAAGGATGTCCAAACTACGAGATGGGAATAACATGAACGTGAGACTATGATTACAGCAAAGAATTCTATTTCTGTTAGACCGTGTTGAAATAGAAGGCAGCGTATCGCCGGACAAGCATTCAACAGGTATAACCTAGCTCGTATGGGAGATATTCTGAAATGTGGGATTCTGGCGCGCAAGCTAGGCCAGTTCCAACATAATGAGCGCCTGGAGTTTGATTCGACCACCATGAATTGTTCCCTTCCTCTGCGTTGGGCTGCTGGCAACCTAAGCGCTTAGAGATGCCATGACATTGAACTATTGGCTTTCATGCCTGAGTTGCCCACATACCATCAGTTCTGCCGCTGCTCACCGCCAATCATAAACTCCCGAAGAGAGTAGTGACTAATAAGTAGGTTACTTAACTCGTTCATCAAATCGTTAGGCGTCATTTCATAGCTCGACAATAAAAGTTCAGCGAGTGTAGACAAGAAGTTGCTTCACAGCATCGGCATCAAGCGGTCCATATTTGGAGTATTACAACATTTTGTGGCGGCCAATATCCTATCAGTGCTCAAATACGAGTCCTCATTACCATCAACACTCGTGCCTGAGCTCCCAGTTATGATGGCAGCAGACGATCGTATTACCACTGTGCATAAGGCTATGTCAGACGATAACGCCACCGAGGATGAAATATTGGATAGCATCAATGGTCTTCTTGAGAGAAAACTTGAACTTGCTCGTCTCCGATATATCAGCACTCTCGCTCCGGGCGTCGACTCCTCCTCGGTATTTCCTAGTGATAGTATTCGGTCACAATATGATAGCCTGAAGATCCGAGTAAGCCTGTTGATCAACACATACGAAGGCAACATCAAAGATATCATCCAGGGGGAATTAGGGCTAGTAGGTGAAGACAGCTTTGGACAATTTCAAGAGCCGGCAGAGAAAGACCAACCTCCTGGGCTGCAGTCTCCGTCAGCAATGGCACGAAAGTTTCTCGCCGCTGGCGATAACGACATATGGCAACCGGACCAAGCTTCGATAGATGCATATGAGGCTACTATGCGTGAAGGGAAGGAGACGTACTTTTTCTATGGAACTCTTATGGACGCTGCAACTTTACAACGCGTCTTGGGCCTCAATGAGAGACCTCAACTAAAACGTGCCACTGTCACAGGATACCATACCAGGCTGTGGGGATCATATCCAGCACTACTAGATGGGCCTCCTGGCAGTGTAGTCCGAGGAATGGCCTATGAGGTGGAGGGCGCACCTATGAAGGATCGACTTGCGGCATATGAGACGGACAACTATAAATCCTGGGGTTGCATTATCGACTTGGACGATGGAACAGAGATCCGGGGCACCACGTTCATATGGGCGGGAGACGAAGCTGACCTAAACGAAGGAAGTTTTGATCTGAAAGACTGGCAGATGGATCATGTTCTTGACCAGTAGTAAAAGAAGGCTTTTAGGCTCCGACTACCCATGGACATGAATCCGTAGAATATCATTTACCATTTGTAGAGAAACGAGGTAGGATTGGCTGCTCAAGTGAGGTAAGATTTAAACATTGATAGCCATAATAATAGTCTGCTTTAGTAGCTTGTCTAGTAGTGGTAGCTATGCACCTTGCCCATTACGAGATAAATCGAGGGTGTAGGTGGTAAAAGTCCAAGAAGACTTTCATATAATAATAGCCATCCGATTATATATAATACGGTTTTCTATAGTGTACTTTAGGGCATTTTCTATAGTGGGTTTTATTGTATGTATTAGGGGGCGTAAGCCGTGTTAGGTTATCCGATTAGTCGGCGTTAAGTAGGGCTGTTTTTATATCGGAAATGGCTTATTATTTAACCGTATAAATATTAAGAATTAACCGGTAATTTAAAACTATTTATAGTTAAAAATAAAACTAAATAAATAAAATTTTTAAAAATAAATTACTTTTTTATTTTTTATTATAAAAAAATGAATAAAAAATTAACTTTTAATTAAATAAAAAATGCCTTTAAAATTATATATATATAAAAAAGGGTTTAATATAAGTTTTTATAAGTTTATAAAATTATTTATTTATAATATATTTTAAGGTATTTTTTATAATAGATTTTATTATATATATTAAAAAATATAAGTTATATTAAATTATCCGGTTAATTAATATTAAATAAGGCTATATTTATATTAAAAACGGTTTATTATTTAACTATATAAATATTAAAAATTAGCCGGTAATTTAAAATTATTTATACGTTTATATTTAATTATTATTATTTTAATAGTTAATTTTTTTAATCGTTTATACTTTTAGCGTTAATATATATATAGCTATTCCCGAATTTAATAAAATACGGGTTTTATATCGCTATATATTACTTTAAAGGATATTTTTTATTTTTATTATTATTAATTTTCTTTTTTTCCCCTTTTTTAAAAATTTAATAATAATTAATATATAATTTTTTATTAGGCTATATCCGGCTTTTTTACGGTATATTATAGCTATTAATTAATGTATAGAAAAAACTAAAAATATTTATTATTTCCGGTTTTAATTAAATTTCCGTTATTATTATTACCATTATTATAATTACTATTATACCGGTTTTAAGCGGTAATAAATAAAATTTATTACTATATATAAAATTAATATTTATTTATATTAACTATATAATATATTATATCCGGATATTTTTTTATTATATATATAATTTATATATTTTATATTTAAAATATATATAAAATATATCCTATTTATTAATAGTTAATAGAATATCCGGATTATTTTTAAATATAATATATAAACGTTAATATTTTTAAATATAATTAATATACGAAAAGAATTTAGGCTATTTTAAGGCGGTTATATTACGGTAGGTTTTTTTGTTATTAATTATTATTTATAACCGATATATTAAATTATTTATATTAATTTATTATTAATATATTTAATATATATATTAAATATAACGTATAAATTACGGTTTGTAATATTATTTAAATTTATTATATTCCGGCTTTATACCGGGCCTTTTTTAATATTAGGTATAAATTTCCTTTTTTTATTCCATTTTAATATTATAATTAGGTAATTAATTTTTATTACTATAAATGCTTTTTTAAGTGCCTTTAAAACGATTTAAAAAGCTGCTATTATCGCCGAAACTATTAATACCGCTAATATTACTATTATTATTTCTATTTATTTTATTTTTTTTATTCCCGCTATAGTTTTATTTAAGTCCGGTACCGGCTTTATTAATTTCTTAATTAGTTTTTTCCGCCTTTTTTTATTTCCTACCGCCCGGTTCCCATTATATGCGTTAAATATATTAATATTAATAATAATAAACTTATTAATAATAGTAGTAATAATAATATTAGTAATAATAATATTAGTAATAATAATAGTAATAATAATAATAGTAATAATAATAATAATAATAGTAATAATAATAATAATATTACTAATATTATTATTATTATTATTATTATTATTATTATTAAATACTCCCTAATTAACTAAAGGACTAGCTAGCTATACGGGTTTATTTATAAAAATTTGCCGTAAAAGAAACCCCGGGTATAATTCGGGTAAATCTTTTACGCTGCTTTTTTATCTTTTTATAGTAATATAAACGCTGAGTTTATTTCTTTATATAAGTACGTTTTTATTAATGGAATTTAATTAAATAATATTAAGGGCTATATTTTTAAAAATACTAATATGTTCCCCTTTTTAATTTTATATATTTTCTACTATTTTCCTATAATACTATTATTGCACTTTTTTTTTATTTTTTTAAATTGCCCCTAATTTTATAGGCTTTTTAAAATTTATTAAATTTACCTTTTTTAGGCATTATTTAGTAATTATTCCTACTATATTATTATTTTTTAACATAAATATAAGGTTTTTATACGTAAATAATTATATTTATATTAGCTTTATTTTTAAAAGTTATTATTTTTTTAATATATTAAATATCGGATTATTATATAATATAGGGTTTTAATTTTAATAATATATCGGTAAAGCGATAATAATATATTTAATATATATTTTTTTAAAAAGTATACGTTTAGGCCTATTTTATTAATTTTAAAGTAAAAAAATAAAAAGGCTTTAAATTTTCGAAATTTTTTATATTTAATTAGGCCGCTATTTTTAGTCGCATTTAGGTTTATTATTACTTTATAGCGGTAGTATTTTTTTAATTTTTATTTATACTATTCCCTTTAATATTTAGCCTATTTATTTTTCGGTTTTTATTTAAAATATTTATATTATACCATTTATATATTTAAAATAACCTTCCTTTATAGCTTATATATTATTATATTGCCGTTTATTTATATTATATTATTATTATATTATAATTAAGCCGGCTTTTTAGCTTAAAGGTTCTTAATTATTAAAAGGGTTTTATTAATAAAAAAATAATACGCTTATATATATTATATAAAAGCTATATAATTTTATTAATTTTAATATATTTTTTAAATTTAATAGCCCTTTATAATAAATATAAATTTATAAATAAAATATCTATTTTACTTTTTATTATTTTAAATAATATACCTTTATAAATATTATAAATACTATTTAAATATTTCTATTAATTTATAATAATACCTTTTATTATTTCTATTCATTTATCGTTTAATTTATATTAAGTTATAACCTGAAAAACTATTATAAATTTAATAATAGCGGTATATATTAACCTAGTTTTAATAATGCTATATTTTTATATAAATACCGTTAACTTTATAAAAGCTAGCTATTATATTTTTAATTTAGTTTTAAAGCGTTTAAAATATACGTTTTAGTTTAATTTTTTATTTAATTATAACCTTAAAAATTTTAATATTTTTTAAAAAAAATTATTATATTTTTTAAATATATATTTTATTTAAAAATTATACGTTTTATATTAAAATATATTAATACATTTTTTTAAATTAAAAGTTATTTTTTTTAAAAATAGCTTATTTTATATACGTTTTTTAAACTACTTTTAAGCGTTTATAGTTTAATTTTATATTTTTATTAAACGTTATAATATTAATATTATTAATAAAGCCAATTATTATTAATAGTTAATATATTATTAAAATTTTATAAAACGGTATAATATATAATAAAAATAGGATTAATAAAAATAGTAATTTTTATAGTATTTTAATTTAAATATAAAACTTATTAAACGTTTTATTATTAAAATTTAAATATACCGTTTATACCTTTAAATAGCTATATAGTTATAAAAATAGCCATTTAAAGAGCCCCTTTTTATAGGATATAAAAAAGGCGTTTATAGTTTATTATATTAAAAGTATTATTAAAATTAAATTATAATAGTATAGCTGTTACTTTTTTAGTTTATATTATTTTTATAATATTAATAATTAGCTTTATTATTAATTTAGTTAATCTATTTTTTTTATTTCTTATTTAATTTTTAAATAAAAAGTAATATTTTTTATAGCTTTAATAAAATATTTTATTATTAATATTTTAATTATTTTATTTATTACGTTTAATAATATTATTAGCTTTTATATTTTAAAAATAGCCTTTTTTATTACCGATTTATTGATTTTTAATATAACGATAATATTAATATTATAAAATTATTACGGGAAATATATTATTATAAAATTTACCGAAATTAATTTTATTAGGGTAATTTATAAAAAAAGGCTATACGCTTTAAAAAAGCTATTTAAAAGTTTATTATTTTTAGGGGCCTTTTAAAAGCCTATTAATTTTAAAACCTTTAATATATTTTAATTTATTATTATAAAGTTTATAATATAATAAAAATACTATTTTTATAGTATATCGGATAGGTTTATTTAAAGATATAGAAAAAATCGTTTTATAAATAAAGCTATTTTTTATTATAGGTTTATATTATTAACGTTATTTTTATATTTTATTTTAAAGCCGGTATTTTATTATTTATATCAGGAAATATATTATATAGCTTTATTTATTTTTTTAAACCCTAAAGGTTTTTTGTATTATTTAATATTACGGTTAATATGTATTATTAATACCTTTTTTATATTATATAAATCGTATAACTTTAGTTTTATACGGTATAATTATATACGTTTTATTAACGCTATATTATAATAATTTTATAGCCTTTTATATTTATCGATTTTTTTATATAATAAAGTTTTATTATTTATAGCTTTATTTTATATTAATAATACGATTAGGGATTAATTTATTTACTATTTTAATTAAAACTTATAAAAATTATTTAATAATTTTATTTATTTCTTTTAATAATAATAAATTATTAATATCTTAAATATAATTTTATATTTTAAATTTTATTATTTTTTATTTATTAAAGTTTAATTTTAACTTTTAGGTATACTTTAATTAATTAAAATAATAGCTATATTCATATTTAAAAAGCCTATAAGGGGGGGGGGGGGGGGGGTTTAGCCGTATTATATTATATAGTTAAAGTTAAAAGGGGTAAAGTTTAAAGGTTAAAAGCCTAAAAAGGTATGGATTTTATAAATATTATACGAGATTTAATAAAATAATAGTCGTTTTATATTATATAACCGGGGAAAAAGAAAAGGGTTAAAGATTTAAAAGTCGGAAGTTCGGGAAATAATAAAAGATTTAAATAATAACGGACTTAAATAAAAGGTTTAAATATTTTCGTACAGTATTTAAAGCTATCGATATCGGGAAAAAGTAAAGGACTTAAAAGATTAAAAGCTTTTAAAGGGAAAAAATATCCTAAATATTTATACGGTATTTAAGGAAAATAAGTAATAGTTATTTTATATTATATAGTTTAAAGTTAAAAGAATAGCCACTACTAAAAATTCGTACGGCTTATTATTAATAAATAGGTAGCTGTTTAAATAAAGGTTTATACGGCTGGTTATTAATAAATTTATACCTATAAACTTTATAAATAACTTATTATTATATATTTAATGAATAAAAATACAGTTAACTTTTATACCTATAGGATTTTACGGACGGCTTATTAATTAAGTTTAATTAATTTTAATTATACGGAGTTCTTTTTTAAAAGGAAAGAAATCCGTATAAATATACCTGTAAATTTTATAAATGACTTATATTTATATAGCTAATAAATTACCGTACGAATATTATATACCTGTAGATTTTATAAACGACTTTACGTAAAGATTATTTTATTAAAATAATCTCGATAATTTTTTATATATATATACTTATAGATTTTATAAATAATTTATTTTTACGCGGCTAATTAAGCTATTATTTAAATATTTTCGTATTTATAAATTTTATAAATGACTCGTTATTTAATTAATTTATATTAAACTAATATTAATTAATATTAAATTAACTTTAATACGTATAATTATACGTATATATAATAAAGTAAATAACTATATATTAATTTAAAGAGAGAAAAAAAACCTCCCTTTTTATATAGCTAAAGCTATAGCTATATACCTAGTTTAATTAGTTAACTAATCGCACGAATTATTATTTTAATAAAATGCGAAATATAATATAATATAACTATATAATGAAGTGGTAACGGGTGTTATAAATATAAATATATATAAAAGCCACTTATATATAATAATAACTATAAGTTTATAAGGCTTATAACTAAAAAACTATTATAATAAGACTTAAATTCAGCGATTAACGTAAAAATAAATGTATATTTAGCAATTAAGTAATTATGTGTGTTTAATTAAAGTAAAAGGAAGTGCTTTTTTTAATTAACTATATATAAAAGGCGATTAAAAATTCACTGCTAACTAATAACAACTAACCTCATTAAGTAATACCACTTTTGTTAAAATAATATTCAGTTATGCTGTATGTGAGGCTTATATATATGGCTTATATGTAGGATTAGGGCTAATTAATCTAGCTTAATATTAAGATTCCATATATTTATTATATAATAATCCCCTCACTTTTACCCTTTTTATAAAAGGAAACAGAGATTAATATAATACCTTATTATTATTCCTTATTATATATACAGTAATTGCCATTACATATGATTATACACCTTATAGCAGTTAAGCTATTTAATAACTTTAATAATAAAGGAATAGGGTTTTTTAAAGCTTTAAAACGTATATAAAATGCGTGTTAGTTTAGGTTTAAAAAGCTAAAAAACCTTTATATCAGCTTATAATATATTATTTAAAATAAGATAAATCCGGTAGTATTAAGGTTAAAATAATTAGGGCTATTTCTATTTACTTAATTAAAATAATGATCGTTATATTATATATTAATAATTTTAATCGATTTTTATATAAAACGCGAATTTATTAAATCGCCGATTTAATCTTTATATAAAACTTAAATATAATATTTAATTAAAATAATAACTTTTTATTTAAAACTTAAAACTATTATTATTTTAATTTCGTTACGGTAATATATAATCGGAAACTTTATTTAAAAATCGGAATTAAAAATATTAATATATATAAAATTAAGATTTAAATATTATCCTCGATATATAATTTAAATAAAGGCATTAATCGAAGATTTAGTCTATAATAATAACTATAATAAAAATTAAAACAGGTACTATTATTTAAAAAGAATAATTAAAGGTAATATAGTATATTATATAAAAAATAAAGATTTAATAATTAAATTATTATAGCGGAGCTGTAATTATTTAATTATAAATCTCTTATTTTATTTACTACTTAATTTAGTTAATATAAGGTCTTTTTAAGACCCTATATTAAATTTTAAAAATATTAATATATTAATCCGTTTTAAATTTTAATAAAATATAATAATATATTTATATAATAAATATTAAAAGTATAGTTTATTAATTTAATTAAGTTAGGTTATTTTTATATTAAATTTTTTTTATTTTTATATTTAATATATCGGTAAATAGGTAATATACCGGTTTATTTATATCGATTAATAAGTATATTTTATTAAATTTATTAAGCGAATTATATTATTATATAGGGTTTAATATTATATTTAAATCGGTATATTTTTATTAGGTTATTATAACGGCATTAATATATAGTAATAGCTAAATAATAATTATAATTATAATAAAATAATAAAAATAAAAAAAGGAGGTGGTTTAAGTATATATAGCTATATGTATATAATAAAACCTTTACCTATTTTTTATTTTATTTAATCGCTATTTATACGTAACTATAGGGTTATAACAGTGGATAAAGTATATTAAAACTATTTTTATAACATTACCTTTTTAAATCCACTTAATAATAGTTAATATAGTGCTATAAGATTTAATTAATTCGTTAAAATCCCTTAAAAAAACCATTTATTATAAAACGTACGCGTTTTAAAAGCTCGGACCACCTAGCCACGTTATATAACCATAATAACGATAATATAACTATTATTAATTTATATAATTATACCATTATTATAGTATTACCCTTTTAATTCCTTTTAATATATAATTATTAGTTATTTTTACTATTAATATTTTTATTATTAATAAAAAGTTTATAAAGGTTTAAATAATGTAATAATAACGGGCATTTTTCGACTTTATATACTATATTATTATAACGTTAATATTAACCATTAGCTTTACGGTTATTATACTATTTAAAAGTTAATCAAAGCGTTATTTAACCTTTTAAGGTTTAAAATAATATAATTTTAAATAAGTATTAAATATTAACGGGTATATTTTCGGACTTTTATAGCTTAATATAATCTCGTTATTTAATTATACCGATAAACGTATTTATTATATTTAAATTTAAGTTTAATTTATTAAAATGAAATTTAAATAATTAATAAAATAAAGATACGAATTTATTATATATAATTAGTAGTGATTTTTAATTATTAAGCTTTTTTTTAACGTATTATTAATAATATAACGTAAATTTTAAATCCGGATTTTATTAAGTAAATTTATTATACCGGCCGTTTATAAAAGTCTCTTTTAAATAGGTAAAAACGTATAAATAAAATCGTTTTTACTGTAATAAAAATTATATAATTTCTCGGCTAATTAATAAAACCTATTAGGATTATTATATAATCGATTTAAAATAGTAATAATAGCCTCGTAATTTTATAATTTCTCCTTTTATTATATATATAGTATAAAAATAATAATATACTATATTTTAAGTTTTAAATATATAAATATATAATAAAATTTAACTTAATCCGTGCCGATAGCTTTATTATTGATATCTATTTTACCTTTTAACTATAAGTTTTATATATTAAAGTTTAATAAGTTAACTAAAATAGGAATATTTAAAATTATAAGCTAAAAGTATGGCTGCTTAAAAATTAACGCGTAATAAATAAATTCCACGGTATTTACCTTAGCTTAAAAAGACGCGTTTTTAATTTAAAATTATTAAACCTAGTTATTTAATTGCTAATTTTACTAAATTAGCTGTTAAATTTAGCTATTAAATTTAATAACCAGTTTAATACGTAAGGTTTAAATAGTACCGTTAATTTTATTAATATTAATAAAGGTTATTATTAATAAAATAGGAATAAAATTTAAAAAAAGATAACTTACTATTTATAAAGGAGGTTAATATTAAGTTAGGGAAAAATTTTAATCCGCTATTTATTTAAAAGGTTAAATCGGAGTAAATAAACTTATAAGGGTTTTTAAGTAATTTCGTTAATAAAATAAATAGGCTTAAATTAGGTATAATTACTTAGGTTTTACTGTACTTTAATAACTAATTAAATAATAAAGATTCGGCGCTTATATTAAAAGCTAATATTAAAAGTAAAAGGTATTCCGAAAGATAATATTAATAAAAGTAACGGGTATTAATTAGGTATAATTATTTAAGCACGCCGGTATATATTTAAATAATTAATCCGATAAATAAATAAGGTTATTATTGCTTATATTAAAGGCTAAACTAATAAGATGAAAATAAAAATTTTACCGCCTATTTAATTAAGGTTAATATCGAAAAATTAAATATAATATCTTAAAAAAAATTAGCTAATTAGTTATTAAACCATGAGGTTAGGTATAGCGAATAAGTTATATATTAGTAATAAATCGGCAGCGTATTTTAAAAATTAAGTATATTATAAAGTTAAAAGCTGATATAATTAACGTATATATACGGCTATAAGGGTTTTATACGTGGGATTTTTAAATAACCAGCTATAAGTTAAAGGTAAAATATTTTCGGTATTATAATTATCTCTTTTTTTAAAATAAAATCGACCTTAATTTATTATAAGCTTTAAGTTTATTCGATAATTATATACTATTATTTCTTAATAAACCCGCTATTATAACGGATCGGTAATAATGTTTATAATATTAATACGCCTTTATTACAGTAATAGCTAGCTATTTATAACTTAATAATAATACTAACGATTTTTAATAAGGGATTAAATAGGGATACTAGTTTAAAAGTATATATATTAAACTAAATAATAGGGGATAACGGGGATAAAATAATACGGTATCGGAAGCTTTTTAATTTATTACTATCCCGATTTTAAAACGACTATTATTTAGCAGACTTTTTTATTAGCCTAAACTATTACTATTAAATTTAAACTAACTAACGCTTAACTTTACATTATTAATTAATTAATTATTATATTAATAACTAATTAACTATAAGCTAATAAAACGGACTTATTATATAAATAAAATAATAATGGGATAAATTCGTTATAATAATAAAAAATTAATAAGGCTAGTTATATTAATTTAATTAATTAATTAACGGATACTACCGATAATATATTAAAGGTATAATTACGGATCGGTATTATAATAATACTATAATATATCGGTAGTTATTAATTATATATACTAACTATAGCTATAGGCTATTTAACTATTAATAAGAAAAAATATATATTTACCGACTATAAATCGCCTATTAGGAAAACTTTAAAAACTATATAAAAAAAAGGAGGTAAAAAAACTAATAAGGTATTTTTAAAGCTATATATATATATATATAACTATATAAATTATTAACTATATAACTTTATAAGGCTATATAATTTATATAATAATACCGGAATAATACTAATATATAGGTATATTACTTATGGGATAAAAACGATTTTACCGTAATATTATAATTTTATAGCTAAATAAAAATAATACGTTATAGGTATTGCCTTTAATTATAAAATAATTATAAAATAATTAGGGCTTTTTCCGTTTTAAGTATTTGGATTTTTAATAATAAAAACTATTATAAATATAATAAGGCATTATTTAGTTATTTTTATTATAGCGTATATTATTAAATAAGGGCTTTAATAAGGTAGCGTTTTAAATTAAACCCTTTTTTAAATTAATAATAATAAACTTTAATACTTTAAAAAATAATAGTTAAATTAATAATATATCGGTAGTATTATTAATATAAAAAATATCGGCTTTAATAATTAGCTGGTTTTTTTTAAAATAGTTCTTAAATCCCTTAATTTTTAAAACCTTATAACTATAGCTATTATATCTTTATAAATAATAAAGAAGGTTAATAGTTAAGCCTTAAATTTATTACGAAAAAGTTCCGATAGTTTTATAAAATAATAATGCACGTTATATATTTATATATAGCGTTTATTATCCTAGTTTTTTAGGGATTATAGGTAATTATCGAAATCCTTAAAGTGCTAATTTAAGCGTTATTTAGCTTATTTTAAAAATTTAATAATAGCTATTTTATAATGGCCGGCGTTTTTAATAAAGGTGCTTATTTATTATAAAAACGCCTTTTAATCGCTTTCGGTATATAAAGCCTTTGCCGGATTTTTAAAAGCGAAACGTTATATATATTTATTTTATAAAAGATACTACTATAAATTTATTTTTAATATTATTAAATTAATCCAGTAATATAATCGGTAATACTTTTTTAAAGTACTATTAAAAACCCGTTAAAGGTTTATTAACTATTTATCCCGTTATTTAAATATGAATTTTAATATAAAAATTCTTATAAATTTATTTAAGTGAACGTTTTATTTCGGTTTAAAGTTAAAATTGTTTTAACGTCGTTTTTATAACGATTTTATTAATAAAAAATCGTTTATTTAGCTTTATAAGTTATAATAGCGGCGTTATAATTTAACTATTTACTATAACTGCTATATTTATTTTTTTATTTATTAAATAGCTTTAGTTATAAGTGCTTAACTAAGAGCTTAAAAAGGTATTTATTGTAATAATTCGGTATCGTTTTAATTTTATATCGGCAGCGTACCGCTAATATAACTAAAGGGGCTTAATATAGTAATTAAATAGGTAGAAAAAAAATATAATAACGGCGGCTATATATAACCTATTTAAAGCTTTTAAAATTATTAAATTACGAAGTTAGGTATAGTAAATAGGTTATGTATTAATAATAAATCGGCAGCGTATTTTAAAAACTAAGTATATTATAAAGTTAAAAGCTAATATAATTAATATATATACGCGGTTATAAGGGTTTTATACGTGGGATTTTTAAATAGCTAGCTATAAGCTAAGGGTAGGATACCCTCGGCATTATATTAGTTATAAGGGATTTTTATTATTATATAATGGCACTAATATACGATAACGGCTAAATAATAACTGTAATTATAATAAAATAATAAAGATAAAAAAAAGAAAAAAGTTTAAGTATATATAGTTATATATATATAATAAAACCTTTACCTACTTTTTATTTTATTTAATCGCTATTTACACGTATTTATAAGGTTATAACAGTGAATAAAGTATGCTAAAACTATTACCATAACAGTTATTTTATAATTAATAAATATTTTTTATAATAAAAAAATAAACGGTTTAATAATATAATTATTAAATAGAAATTTAAATCATCCGATAGTTATTTAATTTTTTATTATAATAAAGCTTTTTTAAATAAAGCTATAACTATAAGCCGGATTATTTTTTTAAATTTTTATTAAATAAAGCGGGCTATTATTAAAATAATATCGATTTTAAGGTCGAGTATTTTTAAATAAGCATTTTTGCTATTTCTTTAAGGTTTTAAATGATTTTTAAAATTATAAAAAGTTAATTATATACATAGTATATTTTATTAATTTAATTTTAAATTAAAAATGAAAATATAAAAATAAAAGCATTTAAATAATAATAAATTAAAATAAATATTAATAATATAGTAAATATTTAATAAAATGTTTTTATAAATAAATTAAATAAATAAAAGGCTATATATAAATTAAAAAAGGCAGTTTTTATAATAAAAATAGTTTTATTATAAAAAAATTAAAAGTTATTATTAAAATAATAATATTAAGATTAAATAAAAGGCGTTTTTTAGATTGTTTTATTAAAATTATACTAGTATTAGTTTATTATATTATTATAAATATTTTTTAAATAATAATATCTTTTAATATATTTTTATAAAAAATATATTTAATTATTAATAAAATGAATTTTAAAGTATAAAAAATAATGTATTTTTTTAACTTTTATTATATTTCGGTATTAAGCTGAACAGAAAATTTAATAAAAGTATTTTTAAGGTTATTTCGGATATTTTATATAGCTAAAAATTAATATTAATTTATAAATCCATTATTATTACATTAAGTTCAGTTAATTTTAAATTTAAAAAACTATTTATAAATAATATAAAGCTATAATTTATATATATATTTAAATATAAAATATTTAATAATATAAAAGGTAATTTTTTAAAGTAAAAACGGAATATTATTATTTATATACCGGCTTATAATAATAATAAAAATAAATTAAATTAAGTTTAAAAGCCGAAAATATTAAGAAAATAAATGCGGTATTTATTTTAAATTTAAAAAGGGTTAAATAGGTTTTATAAAAGGTATAAATTATATTTAAAAAGATATTTTTTTAAAGTAAATAATAGGTTATTATATATTTTTATTTTTTAACAGTATTAATTTTAGTTTTATATTAAATTAAAAAAAAGTTAATTTTAAATTTATATTAAATTAAGGAAAAGTTAGTTTTTATTACGGCAATAGGTAATGGTAATTAGTAGCACACCTTTTACTTAATTAATATAATATAATAAAGATAAAGATTTAACTATAGAAAAGATCTGCAATAAAAATTAATAGTGCGTGTATATAAACCTTTTACGCATAAACCACCTTACGTGTTATAGGGTGTAGCGCTATAACAGTTTTAAATTTATATTAAATTAAGGAAGACGTTTTTTAAGGTTTTTTTTAACTATAAACCTATATATTTATTTCTTTAAAAAACTATTATAGTTTTATAGTTTTTTAATTTATAAATATTATATTAATATAGTTTTTAATAAAAATATAAGGCAAATTTATTATATAAACTTTAATTTTAATAAATATAGATTTAAATTTAAAGCTTATTTAATTAATGTTTATTTTTATTTCGAAAGTTATTTAATTAAAGTTTGTTATTATTTAGGAAATCCTTTTTTATATAATTTATAAAATGACGCCTTTTAAATGTATAATTAATTATAGTTTATATTTTTATTAAATATATTATTATTTTATATTATTTTATTTTTATTATTATATAATAGATGATTTATTTAATTTAATATATTAGGTTTAATTCGGTAATATATTTAATAAATTATTTTATTATAATTATAATTTAAAAATACTTTAAATATAAACTATTATAAATTTTAATATATATTATAAAATATCGGATTTTTAAATTAAAGTTATTAATACATTACTACATAGGGATGTGCACAGACCACCGTGCACGGACCACACTGGGTTATATGGGTAATACTAATAAATTAAATAAGCATGCAGCTTTTTTAAAAAGCTATAAGGTGGAGATTTCTCTCCATCTTTTTCATCCATTAATATATCATCTTTTCATATACATCTTTAATTCTTTATCAGTTATTTTTATATATTTTTAATTTAGGTATTATTATTATAACGGATAATTTTCCGGTAATAATATTATATCGGATTTAGTTTTATTTTATATATAATAGTATATTATTTCCGGGTTAAAATTTAATAAAATTATATAAATTAAATTTATTATAAAAAATTAATACGATTTATTTAGTTTTAATATTTAAAAATTAGTTTATTATTAAAATAATCATAAAAGGTAATAATTTATTATTACTTTCTTAATTATTTTTAAACGGATTATTAACGGTTTAAAAACCCTTTATAATATAAATATATTTAGGTAATATTTTAATTAATTTAATTTTAAACTTTTTAAAGTTTAAAGCCTTTTTAATTTTTTCGGTTTTTTTATTAAGTTTAAAAAAGCTTTATTTATTTAGGCTTATATTTTTTATAGTATTAGCTTATATATATTTTAAAAGTTAAATAATATTAATATTATTTAAGTTTTAAAACGTATTTAATATAATTATATTTTAGTTTAATTCCGGTATTATAGTTATAAATTTAAGCTATTATTTAATTCCGGTTTAAACATTAATAAAATCGTTAATATATAGGTTTTTAGCTATAAAGTTTTTAAGGGTTTTATTTTTTTATTTTAATACTATTCCGATACGTTTTTAAACTAATATATAAAGTATATAAGTAAAGTGGTATATATTAAAAAGATGGAGATCTTATATTTAATTACAGCTTATAGCTATATTTAAATGTAAGATTTTATTATTTAATCTTTTATTTAATTTAAACTATACCTTTAATGCACGTACCTCCCTTAATGCCTTACATTATAAACTATAAAAATAATATAATTTTAAAAGATATTATTTATAATAATTCTTTTTTAATATAATATTTAATTATAATTTTAATAGTAAAAGTTTAATAAAAAAACCGACTTTTAATTAGGTTAAAATGTTTTTAAAGTTATATATATACGGAAAAGGGTTTAATATAAGCCTTTATAAATTTATAAAACTATTTATTAATAAAGTAAGGCATTTTAATTAAAATACCGAGTTTAAATATTATAAAAGCTTTATTATAGCTTAAAATAAATGGTTTTATAAACTTATAAGGGTTTATATTAAACCTTTTTTAAAAATAATAAATACTTCAATAAATTTTACGTTTTTATTTATTTTTTATATAAAGAATGTAACGATCCCTTTATATATCCGTTTTATAAATTTATATTTTAAACTTTATTTAATTAACTTATTTTAAATTTATTTTTCACTTTTTATACATTTAATATAAGGTTTTAAGGGGATTTTATAAATTTAATTTAAATGAAATAAATAAATAAAGAAAAATTTATAATTAAATAATTATAGCTTTATTATAATAATTTAATTATAAAATCTTTTTATATAATATTATTAATATAACTTTACTACTATAGCTATATATAATCCGATAAGGTAGATTTAAATAACTGTATTTATTTAAAAAGTAAAGGAAAAGGGTTTCCTTTTTATATATAAAAGTAGTGGCTAAATAAACTAATGGTTTTAATAGTTAGCTGATTAATTTAATTAATAAATAATTAAATAACTGATTTAATATTAAAAGCTTTTTACTTTATAATAAAGTATTTTATATATATAAATAATCCTTTTATATAGCTATAATTATATTAAATAATTATATATATATATAAACCACTTATATATACTTATAAACTTTATAAATCCCACCTAATGGTTTAAGGATTTCTTTTTTTCCCTTTTTTCCTTAAGTTAATTATTTTATTAATAATATAATAAAATCCTTAAGCCTTACTTTATATATATACGTACTTATTATTACATTTAATATTAAATATAAATACTTTTTAAGCTATTTTAATGCGATTTATTAATTAATTTATTTATTAAATAAGGTAATAAAATATTAAACATAAAACTTCTTTTTATTATTATCGGGGTATACTTATTATTAAATTAATTTACCGGTATATATAATTAAAAGAAATAATATACGGTTATTAGCCTTAAAATATAATAATACCGATATATATATTTCATTTTTACCGCTTTTTATAAATATATACTTATAATAAGCATTTTTTATAATGATTTTATTATTTTTAATACCTTTTATTAGTTTAAATTCGTTAATATTATATATATATTACGGGGAAATAACGTAAATAATAAAATAGTTTAATTAATTAAATAAAATATTAATATTTATTATGGATTTAATATATAAATAATCGATTTAATAACTTTTTATATTTTTTAAATTAAAATGATGTTTTAAAAAAGCAAAATACCACCGTTTTTTAAACGTAAAAAGCTAACGTTATTATTATAACATCTTTTTAATATATTATTAAAAGTAAATAATTAATAAAACATAACTTAAAGCCCTTTAAATTAGCGCTTATATAGTTAAATAGTTTTTTTATAGCTTATTAAGCCTTTAACGGCTTTTATTAATATCTTTATATATTAATATATTATATATTTAGCGCTAAATAGATTATTAATTAATATAATAAGTTTTAAATATTAATTTAAAAGGTTTTTTTTTAAAAAAGCTATTTATAGCTTAACTTATATATAATGAAGCAGTTAGCGTAAATATTTTTAAAAAGTAAAAAATAATAAATAAAAGGATGAAATTAAAAAAAAATCGAGTATATAAATAAAGAAATATTTATAAATAAATAAAATACTATAATTAAAAACGCGTTATATAAAGTATGGTTTATAGTTTAAATAGTTTATAAAAAGGGGTTAAATTTATAACGTTATATAATATATTAAAAATAAAATATTAATATATTTTATTAATATAAATATTATTATTATATAATAATAATAAAATTATATATAATAAAAATAATAATACGGTTAAATATATAATATTAATAAATAAAATATAATCTTTTTTATTATTTATAAATTTTAACTTTATATTAATTAATTTTATAAATATAAACTTTTAAATATATATAATTTATTATTAACTATATAAATATAATAATTTTATATAAGTTTATTATTAAATATAAAGGTAGCATAAATAATAAACATAAACTGGCTTTTATAATATAATAACGCTATTATGGCGTACCTTACCAGTGTACCCATCACACCAGAACGACACTCTTACGCTGTGCCACCATTGTACCACAGGGTGTTACAGGATAAAAGACCAGAATCTAAAGGTTGTCACACCTTCAGATTAACAGGGGGTATATACCGTAACAAACGCCTTATGTATTAATACCTTTATTTATAGCCTCTCGCTTTTGGAAGCTGTACAGGGATTATATTACTGGTATATAATGGGGAGATCTGCCTGTATGTATCTGTACATGACTGTTCTCAAATTCAAGCAAAGATACCCCTTATAGTATAACAGTTTTCCAACGAGTCTGTCGTGTTCCCACGTACTACAGCATATTAAGCACTGATACGACCGTCAACTTATTTCAGGTCAACCATAGCGACAAGCAAAGCGCGGCCAAGTGGACATTTGCTATTTTGTTTGAACCCGGTCTTTCTAGCACAGCAACGGAAATAATAAGTCACAACAACAAGCTATATACAACGTTCGATCACTGCAGCTATGAATCTGTTTTTGATTTGTGCTTATTCTTTTCTTTTCTACATTCTGTTGAGATTTCTCGAAGCGAAGCTCTGCAAACACGATCATGCTGAGCCTCCCATTGTGCGATCCCGGATACCTTTCCTTGGACATCTGTTAGGATTGTTTCGGTTCGGTATCTCATATTATAAGATGCTAAGGTTCGTTCCCTTCGTGACATACACCTCTTGGGAGACCAGAACTAATTACCGCACCCGCAGAGAGTGTAGCGATTTGCCTATTTTGACCATCCAGCTGGCAACACAGAAGGTCTATGTCGTCAATTCTCCAACACTAATCTCTCAGATATATCGACGACACAACATAATTGACAGTACTCCACCATTTCTGACGATGATATTCCAGAAGCTGTTTGCCTTTAGATCAGATGACTTAGAATTGTTATTTCATGGCTCACTGAGGCAAGACACCAAGATAACGGAGCACCGCATGTTGGAGCGAGGCATGGCCTCCATGACTAGCATATACAGTGCTATCATGACGAGCGCAGCAAAAAGACTCGAGAGTCTGGCTGCAAAGGGACCAGAAACTATCTTTCTCCAGGATTTGCTACGAACCATCCTGTCGCTGTCGACCGCCGATGGTATCTTTGGAGCAAATAATCCTTTAACAAGAAGTGCCACCTTTCTGGACAGGTTTTGGTACGACTCATACCCACTTTAGATGCACTTAGAGTGTCAGCTGACTTCAAGCACAGGCAATTTTATCGAGGGCTGAAGGGTCTCACCATGTCTCCTTTTCCGTCCCTGACGGCTCCTGGGCCGAGGAGATCGAGAGAATCTCTTGTTCTTTCATTTGAGGATCTTCTGCAGAGTCACAATAATGGTTATTCGAAAGACACGATGTGTGGGCTCTTACGCCAGACTGCCGATCTAGCCAGACGCCACGGCCGAGATACTGGGTACATAGCTCGGTATTTCTTTGCTGTGTACACGGCATTTATCATCAACACCGTACCTGTCACGTTTTGGACCATCGCCTATATCATCGAAAACCCAACACGACTGGCCACAGTCCGTAATGAGCTATCTGCAGTGATAAAGTTGGATCCGACCAAGTCTTCTGAAAATGGGGAGCGAGAATCATCACCAATCGTGCTTGACGCTGTCATGGTGCGTCAGAAATGTCCAACACTTCGATCAACGTTGGAGGAGGTTTTACGCCATGTCGCATCATCAATGAGCACAATGGTAGTCAACGAGGACATCGTGATTAATGGCGAGTATTTGCTCAAGAAAGGTGCGCTCGTTCAGATAGCGGCGACTGCCGTCCACTCTGACCCTAATATCTGGAGTCAGAATGCGGCCGCGTTTGATCTGAATCGCTTTCTCCAAAATAAGGACAAGCAGATACACCCTTCTGCCTATAGGACCTTTGGAGGAGGCAGTACCCTATGCCCAGGTCGACATCTAGCCCGCGACGAGATTTTGACATTCACAGCAATGTTTCTGTATACTTTTGACATTCAGAATATCGAGGGGCCGCTGGTACTGCCGCCACGCAATACGACAGATATGTTATCTGTCATGAAACCTGTACGGGATATTGTCCTCGCACTACGGAGACGCGACGGGATTGGTAAAGTAGATTGGTACTTCAGAAACTAAACTGAAGTCACCATCGCCTAATCTGTCATACTTCTTGCTCTAGCTGATTAGATAATGCTAGTGAACACTGATGATGACTTCCCTCCTCCGTGCCACAATACTATATTGTCGTGCCCCGCATGATGAACCAGGATGAGTCGTGTCAAACGACATGTGTACAATGTATTTGTTTGAGTTTTTTTTTTATTGAGTGCGAATACCAGTCCTGCACTGGCTCTGTTGGTTCCCATCAAGGAAGGTTCGCTTGCTTATGATTAGGTACAAAGCCGAGGTATGGACGAGCAATAGCTCACCATTCCAAGAATTGGAAAAATCACATTACTACCTTACTAGAATGGACGTTTCACAAGTCAGCAAGACTGCTGATCCGCAGCATCCGACATTGGCATGTAAGGTTCTGTTAAGGTCTGTGACGACCAAAGGAGATACATGATAGCATCTGCCACCGTAGATTGGGTCGATCACCTCGGGGTCCATTCGGCAAAAGCTCAGGAGGATCTCGCGCATATACGAAGCACTGGCAAGATAAAGCATCCCATAAGCTTGTAGCTCCAGGTAGAATCTGCGCGTGCTGACATTTCTCTTCTAATTTGTAGATGAATATAGTCACATTGATGCCTGCAGCTACACATTACCGCACCAACTGGGTGGGTAAACATGGACCTGTCCAAACCCATTCATCTTGGGTGCTGTTGGATATGCCGGGAGCCTGGAACCTAAACGAAGACGACATCACAGCCGCGTTCCGCCCATTTTCCCCTTTGTGGTCACATCTTAAGGCTGCGTAAGCTCGAATAGCCAGTTGACATATAAGCCCATCAAAAGGGATCTTGTCGAGTAGTGTTATCTTGAGTTTTGTTGTAGAACTCAGCCATCCGCGTTAGCTGGTAACGCTAGATAATAACATTTGAGATGATGCAACGGCAACATTTGCAACCCAACGAAGATATACTACCATTGATAAATTTGAATGGTTTGTTGGATGTAAATGGTGACGAGGATCTCCGCCACGCGTATTCATTGCTTTCCTATTAATGATTCTTTAAGTCGGCTTAAAATAAGTTAGTGATTAGTTATATTAACTTTACATTATGCAGCTAATGTGTAATATAACAGGTAATTAAATAACTTAATTATTTTTAATATAAGTTATAAAAACTCTTTATATAACAGCTTATATATATATAATTTAAAATCATTAATTAAATATTTCGGAAATAATTATTATTTTAATATTAGTTTTATTTAATAATATATTATTACGGCAGTGATTTTAGCGTACTTTATTTACTGCTATAACCCTATAGTTATATATAAATAGCGATTAAATAAAATAAAAAGTAGGTAGAGGTTTTATTATATATATATAGCTATATATATTTAAACCTTTTCCTTTTCTTTATTTTTATTATTTTATTATAATAATAGTAATTATTTAATTACGCCGTTACGTTAATAAATGCTATTATATAATAATAAAGATCTTTTATAGCTAATTAGCTAGTTATTTTTAAGGCATTATATTTAATAAGGTTTATCGGCTAGTTTTTTAAGGTTATTATTTTATTTTATTTATTACGTTAGCGATATTTTCGTTTTAGACTTTTTAAAGCAATAATACCCTTTTTTTATTATCGGATTAATTATTTAAATACGTATAAGAATTTTTAAGTAATTATACTTAAATTATATTCGTTAATTTTACCGATATTATCTTTTAAAGAATTAACCCTTCCGGTTTAAACTTTTTAAAGTACCGGTATATTATTTTAATTAATACTTAATACTTTAGCTATTATACGTCTTAATAATTATATTTAAAATAGTACGTAAAACGTTAAACTATTTTATAATAGTTAAGCTTTTTTCGATTTGATTTTATTTTAAACTTTTCGAAGTAATAAATCGTTTATTTATTATTAATTATGTATTTATATACCCTAGGTAATTTTTCGGCCTATTAACCTATTAAGGTATAATTGCGAAATTTACTTAATTTCTTTTTTTATTTCTTTAACTATCGATTATTTTATTATGGCTTTTATTAACGCTAACGAAATTAACGATATTATTTAAGCCTTATATATTAAATTTATTAATTATATTTAGCTATTAAGTAATTAAAATTAATAGTTAACTGGTTAAGTTTAGCAGTTTTAAAAGGAAAAATGAGTTTTTTAAATATACGCTAACGCTTTTTAAGCTAAAATTAACGTTATTAAAATTACCTATTATACGTTATTAGTTAATAAACTACATTTACGACTTTTATTTTTAAATACTCTTATTTTAACTAGCCTATTAGATTTTAACGTATAGGTTTTATAATTAAAGGATAAAATAAACGTTAATAGTGAGGCTATTAGTATGGATTAAGTTAAATTTCACTACATATACGTATATTTAAAACCTAAAATATAGTATATATTTATCTTAATACTATATACCTAATAAAGGGGAAAATTATAAAATTATAAAGCTATTATAACTATTTTAAATCGGCTATATGATAATTTTAATAGGTCCTATTAATCGGCCGAGAAATTATATAGTCTTTATTAAAGTAA
>JAJJKD010000221.1:0-49809 GCA_022376535.1 Xylariaceae sp. FL0662B | reverse complement strand
AGGTCTTGTACGATCGTTTACTTAGATTCGGGTAGTGACACTGTTCTAGCCTGTGAACTGTTGTGGCATCAGTGAAATGTTTCTAAACCCTTCTAGACTAACGTACATCTCCTACTTGAGCATATATGTCAGTCGAGACTACTAGAGAGCTCCATCCATACTATTATCTACGTCATAGCTTTATGCCATTGTTATTATAGCTACCTGCCAATGGCATAGAATGGGACCGATGCTGTTTTTTCTAGTACTATATTGATCTAGCACTACTCAAACAGTAGTTTCCCGACAGGCCAAGGACATTGATTTGAGGGTCAAGGACTGGTACAGTATAAGAACATCTCGTGGCATTGTGTCTATATATCAGGCCTCCCTCCATGTGTAGATAGCTGAATTTCAAGTCAACTAAGTCACATTAACCCTGTAATTTAATAGGAACAGCTCACATGGTCGGCTCCTGGCGTGGGCGTTGCTGCGGTGACTATGTTTATCATTGTTGTTCCTGCCGATAATCTCGTTATAGATTTTGAGTAGCTAATAAGCAACCCTCAACCATCATTTTCATTACTCACATCTTCCCTTACCGCATGCTACTTCTTACCATTTCCCGATAAATCATCACTGTATTTCCCACGTACAAATACCTATCGATAATAAGTTTTACAATACTTGCACTGCAGGGGATTCATCCTGTTGGGTGCTCTCTCAAACATACCAAGGACAGCCAGCTAATTCTTCCCACAAAGCATCAACCTGGAGAACGGACCATCACTGGAAGCGAACTACAACGCCTACTAGGGAGGTAAGTAAACACTTCACCCAGTCAGCTCCATATGCCCATAGTTATAAGAGTGTATGCTACAGTCTGGGTCTTTCCTGCTCATGTCTGTCTGCGCTCATTGTCCACCCTTCATCTTCTTCATCCCTAACTGAATTCCAGCATCTGTGGCTTGCTGACTCCTTCCCATAGTTACTTCCAATAGTTTCATACTAACCCGCGATACATCTCCAGATTCAGATTTCATCTCTATCCCTCTTCACCTTCACATTCACATTTCTCGTACCACCTTCTCCATTCCTTAGCACAAGCAATAAAAATCATTCAGAACTCATCGCCTGTCATTTCAAGAACTCTCATTTCACCCCTTGACATAATGGCGCCCAAGACATCTGCAGGCGCGCAGCTTTCGCAGCGCGATATGGAAGTGTTGGCCAAGGCTTGGCACTGCTTTGAGAATGAACCTACTGTAAGTATCATATATCTAGACGATATCGTTAGTGTTTCACTCTCCTGTCACCCTCCCGGTTACGCATAGTCAACTTCACATATTATCACCACGGTGATGATGACAGTAGTATCAAGGGTGATGACTAATCGAAGCGCTACAGATCAACTGGCAGAAGCTCGCGGAAGTTGCAGGCTTCAAGAATGGTCCGTCGGCCCGAGCTTGCTTTCTTCCCATCAAGAAGAAGCTCATCAGCTATGCCAAGGAGGCCGAGGGTGGAGATGGTGCTTCGACTGTTTCTGCTCCTACCCCCTCCCCAGCCAAGTCTACGCCTGCCGGTACACCCCGCAAGCGCAAGGCTGATATGGAGAAGACCCCTCGCTCCACCAAGAAGGCCAGAGCCGCTGTGACCAACGTAGACGATGACGATGACGATGACGATTGCGATCAGCAGGACTATGGCAAGATGAAGGTGAAGAAAGAGGCTAATGTTGTCATCAAGGAGGAGAACAAGGAGGATGGTGAGGTTTAAGGGCGGTGCTTCTTTCAACACTGGAGTGCCCTTTCTCACTAGAACTTGCCTCACAACTCTGCCCACATCGTGATGGATGAAGGCAGCAAGTTGGCACCCGGAATCAGGCATATAATGCCTCATTCATGTCTATTAGTTTCCATAATATGGAACTTCCAGATGGCTACGGGAGTCATACTCTGTTCCAGACACTCTATGTTTCTTCAGTTTTCTTGCCTTCATGATGGCAAACTCGGTTGGGTTTTTATATAGGCAATCACTCCATAGCAAACACACAATAGCTTCTGTTCCCCCCAAACTTGGATGATTACATGATTGTGAGTGGCCAAATACTTGTTAGCGTACTTGTCTCCTGAACTTATATAGTTATATGATAACCTCTGGTTTGGGACTACCTAGTACTCCGGCCTGGTTAGCTCCTGAGGCCCCTTTCAGCAGGGAGAAATTATTCCAGAATTCACGGCTTGATTATATTCACCGCCCAATTCTACTTGAGTGCTTTCCTTTCTCATCTCAAACCTATATAAGCCAGATACGTACCTCAAACAACCCACAATGAAAATGTCACCTAGAATGCCAATTAACATATGAATCACCAATCTCTCCCCTAGAATCTCACCTTCCCACAGATTCAACAACGCAGCACGCCACTTTATTCTCTCTTACCTTTATATTTCTCATCGATCCCTTGCATTACGATCCAGCATTTCCGTCTAGTTTAATCTTTCCCCATAAATGATCAATGCAATTTCCCTTGGCCAGGCCTGCCAAGTGCACACCTAATCTGCAAGCCAACAAGGAACAAAGTGACATACCGCAAATTATATTCCTGTCCTTCTAGGTATGGCCCAAGAAACTGAAAACTCTAACAACTTGGAAAGAATACGGGATTGGAACATATCTCAAGTACCTTACTACCACGTGCGGTCGAAGACTCCTCAAAAAATCGTCTTGATTGCAATCCACTTCTGCTAGTCTTTCCTGCCATCTACATTCGAAAACCCATTTCCCTCTACCAAGCGCTTCAAGCTACACCACTATCATATTAAATCTTACTCCCCACGGTTGAAACACCAGAAAGTTAGCTTATCTGGTCAATTAGGCTACATCGACTACTAGAGAGCCAGCTGACGGTCACCTCGGCATCAACCTCATAAAGCTCGAATAGAACGCATTGCGACACTCTTTCCCAAACCGAAATTGACACTAGTTACATACTGACGACCTCATCTATACGGGGCCTACTCTTCGTTTGTTTCTACTTCCTAAAGTAATACTACCTTTATCCCTGGTAGGTTTGATAAATCCGTAACGAACTCTATCAACATTTCGATCAACATGGGGAAATCAACCATACAAAAATCGGCATCACCCCCTGTGGTGATGGTCTCACAGGCCACCAATTCACAACAGAAGTTGTCGACTGATGTACTCTGGTATATGGGGAAGCATCTCCTCACCCGCCCTACGGATATCTATGCCCTTGCACGAGTGAATCGACGGACATGGGCCGCCTTGTCCCACGAGATATACAGAGCCGACGTGAAGTATACCCGAGAGTTAGAGGAGAGACATCAACCCTCAGATTATGACACAACGGGCTATACTCTTCAACAAATTCATGACGGGAGAATGCGTGTCAAGGGACCCGCATCAGCTTTGCATTGGGCAGTAGCCAAAGGCATAGTGACTACCGCTGACAAAGCTATCGCTGCTGCAAAGGATATTTGGCCTGCGTATATCGACTCAAAGGATGCGAACGGACAATCACCTATTCATCTTGGCGCAGACAGAGGGAACCAGACAATGATCAGCAAGCTGATTTCAGCAGGCTGCTATGCTCATGCACTTTCAATGCGGTACATGTGGCCCTGTAAAGATTATCTGGGTCACCGTGGATTGCCAATTTTGTGGAATGATCCCGTAATCATGTCTCAGCATAAGGAGGATGTATTTGCGGTGGGTGCTCTAGACATTGCAATCTCTCAAGGCTTCGAAGATATTGCGTTAGGCCTTATAAAGCAGGATCATATCGAGGTGGGGTGGCCTCAATTATCTATGGCTGCCTATCTTGGAAGCTTGGATATCGCCCGTTGTCTATTGGATGCTGGACATTGTGTGGGTGAACACGGAGCATTGCATTCCGCTGCTTCACGACCATCGAACCTCTCGATGCTAAAGTTTCTCTTGGAAGAAGGAGCTGATGTCAACGAGGTCGAGACTGGTTTCACACCCTTGTTCTATGCACTTTGGGCTAGGTTAAGAGCTAATGCCGATCTGCTTCTAGATTCAGGAGCACAACCCGATTTTCGAGCCGACGACGCTTCCGAGCCGCTTTGGCACAGTGCTATTCGCGATGACCTGTTACCCATCACCAAGAGACTCCTTTCTGCATACCAGCATAATCGCAACGAAGCAATTGCGATCGCAATATTTGAGACTATTGACCATCTGGATGTGGCTTTTGAAACCTTCGAGTTTCTAATTTCTGTCAGTGTCACCCTGAAAGGTGTCTATCGCCGATCATTTATCCCAAATTTTCATCAATTTTCGAGAAAACCACGGCATGGAGATGGTATCTTAAATGCAATCATACAATCACCGAACTACAAACGCGAGGCCCTCGAGCTTGTCCTTAACCATAAAAACCCCCCAGAACTCTACGAGGAGTCTGGCTATGCGTATCTTTTGGATTATGCTGTCAACTACAAAAGACTCGACGCCGTGGCATGCATATGCGAACACGGATCCCCTATGTGCTTCCAGTACATTTCACGAAGTGCGGCAGTTCGTCTCGAGCAGATGTGCAACGAAGCGAATATCGAGAACCCGCTCAAGTTGAAAATGGCGAGATCTTGAGATGACGGCACACGTGGTTACAAGGCCATTGATGTTGTTGGCAAAGGCAGCTGCAGTTAGGAATCATAAGGACGAGGTCTTGAGTTAGGATGGTTTTCTAGCTTTATACTCTTCATGGTGGTTATTGACTTCTCGCGGCGAGAATGAATGGATAAACTATGCGTTGCCTATAATAATCATCCGATGCTATCATGTGAGTGACTACCGTGATTAGGGTTCATCTTGGGAATCCCACGAGGAAATCTGACAACTTTGACTACGCGAACACTAGTATCCTCGTACCAGCGTTTCACGATGAAGGCTAACTAACCCTTCCATGCCATCATCCGGCTCAGTAATAGAAGAACATCTATGACTTTAGCAATGCCTAACTACGCCCCTAGGAGTACACATCTAGATGATTACGATGATTGATCGCTGAGGTTTCTTTCTTAGTGCTACATACATAGAACCATGATTCATTGACGAATACAGCAGTTACCATGCTGACCGGAGCCATATGTGACAATCGCAATGAGGCTGAGGAGAGGGCCACTCCCTCTTGTAAAGGAACCTGGGCAATCATCATATCATGTCTGTTGCTGCAACACCCGGCTATCTATAGTTCCGAAGGGTTGACGATCCTGGCATTGCGCCAGTAGTTGAATCACTGGTCTATGCATTTTCCTTATCCGCTAACCTTTTGTCATTCGCATTTTCATTCCATGATGAAGGAAGACGAACTACCTACACTCCTTTTCGCATCATAACATCCTGCTTACATGTTATGACTAATTCGACCTTTCTATTGTTTTTACTTCCTTAATAATTCCAAAAAGCTCTTATTAGCCCAACAAGGGGCGTGTACAACCTTTATACCCAACTTAGCAATATGCCCACCCCGAAGACATCATGGCTAGCTCCGCAGAGTCACATCCCTGCATATTTGGTGTAAGTGGAACTAGCAGCACCTCAAATACCCATCGCGTCCAGTGAATATTTTGTGGCTGAAACTTGCTTCTTTGCCCCCGAGATATTTATGCACTAGCTCTTATGAACCTCTGAGTATGGGGCATTGTTAAGCCCAAGAATATCCTTAGTTTCCAAGGAGAGGGGAACACTAGAAGACTAACCTTGTCTTCAGACGATTGCCATCGTGGTTAACACGAGCAGCACATGGAATGCACGTCTAATAGTACATTCCTTCAAAGCGTAAAGGCTCATCACTAGTTCCTTGCGCTCAGGAATCGTGGGGTTTCCGACCAAATACTTAATCCAGCATTACAAATATGGCTTGAGCACCTTAACACGCGAGATGCGGTCCGTCGGGTACGTACCCCTTTGTGCTGAAATAGGGCTGTAGGGCTGTAGGGCTGAGACCCACCTGTACTACCTATATAGAAGCCCCCTAGTCTATACCGGACCTGCCAATGACTGATGTCGCCTACACATGTAAGAAAGGGATTTCTCTTTAGCTTCACCTTACCTCCGTATACTCAACAAGCTTTCTACTCCTTATGACTTGGTACTATATTAACATTTTACGGGTGGCTTTTTCTTTAATTCAATTAACTAGGTAAATTGCGTGAAGCTGAAAGGGGAATTAGCTAACCTGGGGAAAATCTTTCGGGTGATGCATATGTTATATTACAACACAAAATCAACATCATCCTTATTCTATCTAGTGTAATCGATCCACATGGCTTAACAGCAAGAATGAAAACCTGTCTCCTCTCTACCTTGTAACACTCCTCGGGAAGACTCTACTGTCGGTATGCTTCTTTGAGCGGAGCTGAGTGAGGTCTTTTAAGGCCATAATTAACTGTCAATGGGATAGACTGCTACATTCTTACTGACATAACAAAGTACCTCGTACGAGAGATCTGCAATGCACGGGGTCTTGGAGTTCCTCGATTACCTCGAACCCCACAAGTCCACGGCATACCTACATTACACTCGGCGAGCTCTCGCTGTTCGCTGCCGCAGAGATGAATCGCATCGATGTTGCCAAGGTCCTCTTAGATCTCGGCTGCCGAATAAGTATCCGCTGGTCCCATGAGTCGACTATTGGCTCCATTGGCTTTCTTGTACATATGGAATGTAAACCCATACGTACTGCATGTAAAGACGTTCTGTGTATTGTGCGAGAGTATGGTAATGAAGACATGTCCTCTTTTTGGCTAGATAGGGGGATCGAGGATAGATGTGGCAGCTCCTGTCCATTTCATACATAGATCAAGGAAAGGGGGACAGATAGGCGGATAGTACCTAGAGAGACCGTGAACAGTGGCTAAGATGCAAGTGATCTTAGTTATTGTCTATGCCATTAGTTCACTAGTTGGTGGCATTACCCTGGAAACATGGAAACTAGTACAGCCTAAGTGTAGGAAAAGGGGTGAGGCTATTCAGAGTGATAGAAGCAAAACCCGTATATAGCTAGCAGCTATATAGAGAAGGTAACAGCCGAAAACCTGTCTCTCTAATAGTTGAGGGTGTTGGAACTAATTATATACCATTCCTAGCGTTATGAGTGAGAGGGTATCGCTACGTCATCGTGACTAGCCCCTGACACTAAGAGACGCCGTAATGTTCGTTTTACTTAGTAGTTAATATGGACACCTGACAGAGCGGAAGGAAGTTTTAAGCATCAATTGGGTGTATATCTGTTTTCCACTTGTGGAAAAAATACTTAAATTCAAACAAGTTGTAGTTCGTGTGATCAAAGACGTGAAAATGAAGTTGCCTTTTTTGCGACTCTCTCACAAATGTCAAGAAGAACCTTCCCAGCCCACTCAAAGTCCGCGATGTCCAAGTAGACTTGGGCACTTAGTCTTGCCCATAAGCGACCCCGAATAACGAATAGGGGGATGAATGTCTTGTAGTCACGGATCAACGTCTCCATCATCCAGTCCCCGACACCCCCATCAGCTGCCTGTTCGGCTCCAAGCGGCAAGGCGACGTTGGTCATTCCGCAGTTCGACATCGTGCCAGACTTGTTGTCCAAGACCTCCGTCCCCAGAATCTGGGCTGCTTTTTTCCCTCCTTCTTTTGCCAAGGTCTGGACGTACTCGCGTATCCTCGCTTCGCCGCCGAGAACTTCCCGCCGCCACGAAATCGCGTCTTTGACGCAGAGGTAAGGGCTTGAGTCAATCGTGCCGACAAACTGGAAGTTGTTGACGAATACAGACTTATTGCCCGCCGGTAGCGGATTAAACCTTCCACCCGACTTCGGGACGTAGCCGTGAGACGTAGGCAGCGACGATCTTATGAGTGCTTGGTGTCTCAGCGGAACATATAGGACGGCGCATCCCCTTGGCACATGAAGCCACTTATGGCAGTTGGAGACGAAGAAGTCAAAGTCAAGGGCACCAAGGTCGAGATCGATCATCCCAACGCCCTGGGCTCCATCCACGAGACTCAGAATCCCTGCTTCCTTGCATGCCTTGGCAATCGCTTCGAAGGGGAACCGGACGCCAGGGAGGCTGGACACGACGTCGAAGACGCAGACCTTTGCGCGTTTGCCACTGCTTGCACTGCTCTTGACAGCAGTTTTGAAGGACGCCACGATTTCGTCGTCCTCGCATGGGTACGTGATCTGGATCTCCCTCGACGACACCCGGCCGAGTCCAGAATCCACGATGTAGTCGATCGTTTTTCCACAGGCGCCGTAGATAGTGTTGAAATAGATAATCTCGTCCTTGCAGTCATCGTTCCAGATCAGATTTCTCAATACGGTATTCACGCCCACAGTTGCGTTTGGGACAAACACCACAGTATCCGTGGGAGCATTGAGAAGCTTGGCCACGGCTTCTCGCGACTCGTCTAGAATCACGGAGATTTCATATCTTAGAAACTTGTCCGGCGCCGCCTCGGCCAGGTCCTGGTAGTGACGAAGCCTCTTTCTGATATCTCTCGGGCTTGCTCCAAAGGATCCTAAGATTGATGAGCTATGCAAGTCTTCTCGATATTAAGAGACCTCTTACCATGGTTTAAGTTGCGATGACTAGGATCGAAGTCGAAGTGCTGAAGCGCTCTTTGCCCGAATATAGATCGACTTGAGTCTAATCCGTTTGCAGCATTGTGACCATCGTTTACTGATGGTGATCTCTGCTCGGTAGAACCCATACCCACGACTTGCATTCTAGGAAAGGGTTAAATAAGGTTCGAACTATTTTCACGGAACAATATCACTAAGGCGTCTAGGCCCTTTATGTCTTAGAGGTTTATACTATGACTCTTTCGGTCTAGATGTGCCAGTCTGTGGGTATCCGTTGATCGGGCTGTATACGTCGTATTCTTGGGTCGGAGATGATAAATGATTGTAATTATGCAACCCCACAGGATCGCAAGTCTCCTGTCCTAATTTGTCAGCGAATATAATGTACAAAATGTTGATGCGCCCCGCAAATACTGCGTCGACCGTGGTCCCTTGTAACGGAAGGGCGTATGTATGCCCTAGCGAGCTCCGATGTCGAACAACAACGGCGTGGTGGCACACCGGTAATGGAGTAGACAAATCCGACCATCACGGTCGAAGTAGGTATCATGAGTATTTTCCCGCCTCCTTTAAGTATCTCAATGGGTGGGCTTCATTCATCCGGGTGGTCTAACCGAAATCCTATCCATTATATGCCAATTACGATGCGACTATAAGTAGTGTGTTCTGGGCAATCGTACAATTCCCCAGAAAATTTTAACTTTCCGCTTCGATATACTAATTAGCTTAGTTCGGAAAGGGGCTGATAGGTGCAAGGCAGGGTGCAGCATCCGAGATACATAGACGAGGTCTGTCAATATATTAGATGTCAACCTCTGGTGAGTATCAAAAGGAACTTGACGTCGTGACTCTTAGTTTTACCCTGCCCTACAGCAACCTCGGGAGCGATTAAGCGTAATAATACAACCATGGCTCCGGCTACGCTAGAATAACAAGAAGCCACCTGGACAGCCGAGAGGTCAATTTCGTCACTGGGACATCGGAAGACAAGTGGCCCGCATCCTTATCCCCTATGCTTAATTACTCGAAAATATCGTTCTGTGCACCAGCTTTCCATCCCATCTTCTCGTTGTAACCCGGTGAGATTCCATTCGGTGGCTCGACATTGTTGCCGTCACGTTCTATGTCATGCATCAGTAATCTGGTGAGGAAGCGGTAATAAAGATATGTGACACTTACGGTTCCAAGCGATCATCTGTTTTGCTCCTGTAACACATGGGGTATTCCCGTCGGCGCAGTACACTGGAGGTTTCGCAGCAGCAACCTTCTTCGTAGAGGTCGAACCGGTGACGTGGCACCTAAAGTTCTGCATGTACCTGAAGAGACATCAACAATAACTCAAGGACTTTGCCATGAATCTTCATACATGTTTGGTTCACCACCTGCGCTCTAGTCAGTGTGTGCGTACAGATTTTGGACCATATTCACTTACACCCGTTGGGAACCCAAAGCCAGGCACAGTAACATCCACCAGGGGGGCATGCAGGGAGGTCAGCTGGGACTTCATACGTTGCTAGACGTTTCCAAGGCGTGCTGCAAGTCATGTTCAGCGATTAAGTACAATTAAAGGGGCCGCGAAACGGATGCATACTGCGCCAGCACCGTAAACACAGCCAAGTTCTCCATCGTGACCTGGGAGATATCGGAGTTATATGAAATTGCGAACGCGGTTCCCGCGGCGGTGGACTCATTATGGGTATGCAGGGCACCGTCCTCGAGGCAGGCTTGCGGCGGAGAGCTATGCCAGTCGTCCGGGTGCTCCCCTCCATCTGGCCAAGCAGTAACGAACCTCCCGTCGAAAGAGAGTGTAGTTTTCCCGCGATTGTGGGCTAACTCGACGGTAAAGGATCCGCCGGCCGGAAGCGCCAACGAGTCGCCATCAGCTGGGGGGAATTCGTCACAGCCGCGGTCCTTTTGCATCCACCACTCACTCTTTGGGAGATCAAACAGAGGGTTCACGACCGTACTGGTGTTTTCGTCATCCACACCAGGAGTAGTTCCATTCTGTATGCTTTAGTATCGGTTTTCAGGTACACAAGGCTATAAGATAGGAAGACAGCAACTTACGATGCAGTACATCCCTTTAGTGAAGGCTGCAGTGTGCGCCACAACGAATTTGGCCATAGCCAACAGGAGAAGAGGTGAGAACATGGCAATTGTCATGATATAGATTAACTTTTTGAACCCTGGCAGATATTATGAACAATGTTCCGGGTAGGCGGACTGAAAAGGGCACAGAGAAGAATGTGTGTTGAGCAAAGATCCTGTTTTAACAGGACCTCGCTTTGTTTTTATATTTTTCGGGACTCGCTGAAGCTCTCAGCTGAACCTGATGATCCCTCTTGGACGGTAAGAATAAGGTGCTGGCTATGCAATACATTGCGAATACGTGTTTACTTAGCTATCACGAGAACTTGCAACTGAGGCCGACTTAGTAAAGCACTGAAGGTTAGGCTACTACTCAGCTCTAGAGCTAAGGTGTTCTGACAATAAGAAATAACGAGTAGGGCTAGTCTAGTTGTCTGGGCTGACATGAAGGTGACTAGTTATCTCATACGCTCGGAGCTCCTAGGGCCCAACATTGACGATTACTGTCACTGGGGATAAGAGACATACAGTAGATAGCGAGATATTTTGATAAGGAAGTAATGAGTCTTTCAAGCAATATTGTAAATATCTTGTGCAATTTTCATAAACACCCTGAGGACGCATTACGCATGGTAGACACGACCTAATCTCAGGATAGATTGATTCAACCATAATTACCTTCTCATCACAGCTTTGGAAGGTTATGTAGGGTGCCGAACTGTTTTCTCGTCAGCACAAACCGACGCACCAGTGTATTCTAGAACTAATTGATCGAAGAATTTGGGACTCTCTGCGTCTAATATGAGTATGAGTTGACTAGTAGCGGAGGCTCCGAGGGCAATCATATTACGGAAGACAAAAATACAGCCATTAGGGACAAAATTTGCGAGGCGAACCATACTTTAGAAAACCAATCTTTTATGTTCCTCGGGAATATGGAAAAAGACTAGATTGAAAGGCGTGTGCTGACCATATTGGTTGGTTAGTCAGTGACTTCCTGAGAGTCTTCGATTCGCTGACGGTAAGCTCGAAGCAGACGAGAGTGTCCACGAATAATTGAACGGGGACATGATTATTGGATGAGTGTGGTTGCAGGCACACATAAAGCCTTGGTCAGATGATCTGGCTCTAGGCCAGAGAACGAAAATAGTTGATTGAAAGTATCTTGTCAAAAGGGATGATGAACTTTGATGGCCTCAGCAGTCGTCATCAAATTATCTAACACGACGCAGTTTTGTGTTGCTCTAGACGTTTGCATTGCCTCCAATAAACACCGAGTTTAACATATCCTGGGAGGCCTAAGGACTGAAAATACTTTAAAGCTAACATCACCATCTACGTTTCCGCATTCACGTCATTTCAACTGAGCATTGGTGGCTGTTCTCGAGTTCATGTGGCAATATTCGTTATCTTTTGATGTCTGACGAGCTAACTGGCGCCTGGCCATCAAAGCTAGAAACACGCCCCTTTCTTCACATTGCAATGTTTACTTCACTATTTAATCAATCTGGCTTTGCTCGCATCTCCGAGAGGCAGGCCGGTCCGGCATACACACACACACAGAGAGAGAGAGAGAGAGAAATGGGTGGGATTGACCATTTCTAGGTAGGAGTATCATAATCCGAATTTTGAATTAACTAGAACAATTTGAGATAGTTATAAAAATAACATTACGATAAGCTGGATTAAGACTATTACGTAGACGCAGCAAGTGAGAAAAATATTATGTGACATTAGCAGAGGCACATAGAATAATACATTGAATCATACCACGTTAAGTTCTAACACTTTCATTAAGTCAAGTTAAGTCAAGATGTTCCTGGTCTTGTTTAAAGCGCTCACCTACCTAGCGAGATACCTCCAGGTAGGCAGAAATGATCATAGCAACTCGTAGAAGAACCGGTAATAGCCTCAAAAGCTTGGCTAAGATCACCCAGATCTCCAATATACAGGCGAGGGGTTTAAACTATATGTAGCATCAGCCCCAGCAGGAAATGCGGGTATTAATTAATATATATATGGCTAATGCGGTCCGGAACTTCCAGCCTTTTCTCCTTCCGTCACCACGAATACAACCACGACTGGACAGTACACTACTGAAGAGAGAGCAGATCTTGAACCTTTCGAGGACCTGCATCCGACGATGAGCCGACGCCAAGATGGGACAAGAAGATCAATCTAATTCCCAACGTGGAATTCGGCAGCAAGATGCTTTTCGCCAGGCCTTGCTCCTCCGTCTGTTGCCAGATGTGGCAGATTCGGGCACCTCATTACGTCGTGTTTGCTAGGGGCTTCAGTCATAATAGTACTTATGGATACCGAAGCCGGTCACTAGAGCTATGTGTTCATCCAATATATCCATATAATATAGACGGGAGCCGTGGAGCGTGGGAAGTTTCAGAAGAACTTACCGTAATCAACATCTTTAGATCTAGTCATTGACGATGCGGTCCTTGATATTCGCCGGGCTGCTCTCTGCAGCGTCCGTTGCTCACGCCCAACTCGATTGGGCAGCAGCGTATGAGAAAGCCGAGGCTGCGCTCGCGAAGACAACGCAGAATGACAAGATCAACATCGTGACCGGAGTAGGTTGGAATCAAGGCCCTTGCGTCGGCAATACGGATCCCGCCAGTTCAATCGGTTATCCTCAACTCTGCTTGCAAGATGGCCCTCTCGGCGTGCGCTACGGCGGGAGCGTCAATGCCTTCGTACCGGGTATTCACGCCGCCTCCACCTGGGATCGGGCCCAATTGAGAGAGCGTGGACAATTCATGGCCGAGGAGTTTAAAGGTTGCGGTATTCACGTTCTTCTCGGACCGGTCTCCGGTCCTCTCGGCAAGATACCGCACGGTGGACGAAACTGGGAGGGCTTCGGGGCCGATCCTTACCTGCAGGGCATTGCGATGGCGGAGACCATCGAGGGCATCCAGAGCGTTGGCGTTCAGGCCAACGCGAAGCATTACATCTTGAACGAGCAGGAGCTAAACCGAGAGACGATTAGCTCCGTCATCGATGACCGAACGATGCACGAGATTTACCTGTGGCCGTTTGCGGACTCCGTCCATGCGAACGTCGCATCGGTCATGTGCAGCTACAACAAGATCAACGGAACCTGGACCTGCGAGAATGACGAAGTCCTAAACGGCTTGCTAAAAGAAGAATTGGGGTTCCAGGGTTATATAATGACCGACTGGAATGCGCAACACTCAACATCCCCGGCTGCGAACGCGGGATTGGACATGACTATGCCCGGATCGGATTTCAACGGCGACAGCGTCTACTGGGGTTCCGCACTGTCCCAGGCTGTAAGCAGCGGCCAAGTCCCGCAGGACCGACTCGACGATATGGTGCTCCGCATCTTAGCCGCATGGTACCTGCTCGGTCAAGACGCCGGCTATCCCACGATCAACCTTAACGCCAACGTGCAGGAGGACCACAAGACCAACATTCGCGCCATGGCAAGAGACGGGATCGTCCTGTTGAAGAACGACGACAACATCCTGCCCCTGAACAAGCCCGCTAAGCTCGGATTAGTGGGCTCCGCCGCAGTCGTCAACCCCCAGGGCATGAATGCTTGCGTCGACCAGGGATGCAACACGGGTGCTCTGGGAATGGGCTGGGGATCTGGCACCGCCTCGTATCCTTACTTCAGCGCACCAGCCGACGCAATCAAGACCCGTGCCCAAACCGACGGTACCGAGATCGGCCTGTCCGCCTCCGACAGCACCGGCGGTGTCGGCTCCGCCATCAGCGGCGCCGACGTCGCGATTGTCTTCGTCACGTCCGACAGCGGTGAGGGTTACATCACCGTGGAGAACAACGCCGGCGACCGCAACAACCTGGACCCATGGCACAACGGCAACCAGCTCGTGCAGGCCGTCGCGCAGGCGCACGACAATGTTATCGTAGTCGTGCACGCCGTCGGCCCCGTCATCCTGGAGACGATCCTGGCGGAGCCGAGCGTGAAGGCGGTCGTGTGGGGCGGCCTGCCGTCGCAGGAGAACGGCAACGCGCTGGTCGACATCCTCTACGGCGACACCAGCCCCTCGGGCAAGCTGCCCTACACCATCGCCAAGGACGAGGCCGACTACGGCGTCTCCATCAACAGCGGCACCAGCGACAATTTCCAGGAGGGCCTACTCGTGGACTACCGCTACTTCGACCAGAACGACATCGAGCCGCGCTACGAGTTCGGCTTCGGCCTATGTAAGTCTCTCTCTCTTTTTCTTTCCCCTCTGTCCCATTCAACCCCTACCCGACACGGGAATCCCCCTACTAATAACGCAATCCCAGCATACACCAGCTTCACCTACAGCGACATCTTCATCGACAACCAGCCGACGTCGGGCCCGGCCTCGGGCGACGTGATCGCCGGCGGGCGCGCCGACCTCTGGGACCCCGTCGCGACGGTGACGGTGACGGTGACCAACGACGGGGCCGTGGCGGGCGCCGAGGTGGCCCAGCTGTACGTGGGCTTCCCCGAGTCGGCGGCGGCGCCCCCGCGGCAGCTGCGCGGCTTCGAGAAGCTGCCGCTCGACCCCGGCGCCGCCGATACCGTCACCTTCATCCTGCAGCGCCGCGACCTGAGCGTCTGGGACACGGAGCTGCAGGAATGGGTCGTGCCCGCCGGCACCTTCGACATCTCCGTCGGCTCGAGTAGTCGCGATATCCGGCTGACGGGCGAGATCGTGGTTGCGTAGATGGGTAGAAAAGGAGGGGGGGGGGAGGCCAGGGGGATGGATCTGTGGAGCAGTGGCAATAGGGGTGGGGAGCGGGAGCTTCCATTTTGTAGATATTTCGGACTTCGCCTCTTAACTAGGGGATGAAAACTGTACATAGGATGTAGCAGCAGCGATAATTGCGAGATTGTGTTTAACTACTTCGCTCAGACATGGATATGATTTAACGATGGTGACAGGAAATTGTGATGCGTTGCGGTATTGTAAATCGCGCAGATAAAGGGGGAATGCTTGATAGGAAAATCAATAAGCTGTAAAATTTATGCAACGGGTATCTATGTATCTCTCTAGAGGCTCCTCGAGGGGTGATGACCGATCACCCTCACACTGCTTTTGTACCTAAGCCTCAAGTCTCTAATGCTGGAGAATCACCGCGACTCCCCAACGTCCTGGTATCTCAGTAAAACACCAACGAAAGACCGCGCGCGCCGCACCTTTCGGTCGAAGACAGGTAGCAGTTCACAAGCCGCATATACCAACCCCCTACTAGGACCCAAGCTTTCGCAGGTTTTTCAGGCTCACGAAGATCTTGACGCGCGTCCCGTCCCGCTGTCTGGCCTCCATCTTCAAGCAGCAGGCGGTAAACTTCCACTCGCCCCAGTAGAGGTACTTCGCCTCAGACGACGTACCGAGAATGTCCTCACGGCGTACCTCCCCCGTACCCGGGCGCGCGTCAGGCAAGCAGCGGTTCATCGAGGCCAGCTCTTCTTCCTCCTCTGCATTCTCGTTCTTGATCCGGGGCCGCTCGTCTCCGCCCGTCACGACCTCGCGATCCTTCCGTGCGTGAGATCGACCATGTCGTAGCTTTCTCAGGACCGACTGCGCACGCTCCGGCTCCTCTGCTTTGACATTATCGCCATCCACCAGCGATGGGCCCTCGCGCGGGACCGCGAAGGCGGAGGGGTGCTTCTTAGCCATGGCGTGCAGGGCGTAGACATTGGCTTCGCGGAGGCTCTCGAAGACGAGCATGTCAGCGATATCATTGTCGACCTGGCGGACGAAGACGAAGACGGCCTTGTCCGAGTGCATCGCCTTGTCGTTCCACTTGTGCTCGTTCATCTTGCAGGCCGCACGCAGGGCGGACGGGTAGTACAGCTGGTGGAAAGGGGTTGCCTCGGTGGCGCTCTCGCGCTCGGGCTGGAAGCCGGGCGGGGTTTTCTTGGGAGGTGGACGAGGGGGCAAGATGTTCCTATGAGCTCTTAGTATGATATGGTTTTTGATTATGGTGTATCATGATTGATTGCTTACTCAGGTACGTCTCCCGACGGCACTAGAAACGGCCGGATAGGAACAGCTGGTGGACGGTTTGGTGCGTGGTTCTCCTTCGGAGGTGCTGACACAATGTCAGAAATCTAGTAGCTAGAAACCACTTATCATACACTACTTACATTGCTTCCTAACGCTGTGGATAGGATGGGTAGGGCCGCGCGGCATCACACAACCATCCTTGACCAACTGAGTGAGTAAACGTCGTTTCTTCCTACCATCCGCAGGCTGTGAAAAGACTAGTTGGTTCTTCAAATCCCGAAGCTTCTTTGATGTGTCAGTAGGCTCAATGGTAGCATCTCCTTTAGTCACATTCCGCCGCGAAGCCTGTGCCCGTCTCCCCCGTTGACTTGCTTGGGTTGCCCGTGGGGCAAACCGGTTGAGCCGGTCATGGAGATCCTGAATTTTCATCAGCCTGTTGAAAGCAGCATCGAGCGCCTCATCCGAGGCAGCGTCATTAAAACCAGCGGAGGAATAACCAGTGAGTGGAAACAACGGGGTTGCTTTAAAGTCTGCCGAGAAACGAAGCAAAGGCTTAACGCGATCGCAGGAGTCTCTACTGACCGTCTTCGATACCTTCCTCGTCCGCGCTTCCTCTTGAGCAGCCGTTAGGGCTTCGGACTCAACACTCGGCATGGCAACATCGGACTGTCTTTGTCTTGAGGTCACACGTAGCATAGGATGTAGGTTTAAATAACCCGACTCTGAAATACGGTTGCTTGGCATGTTAGCCACCGGAGCATTGTTTTGCTTGGAGGGGGCCTGGCTCAGAGATCCTAAATACTCGCTAGTAGGATGTTGTTGGATAACATCATCCTGAGGAGAGATGATTGTGCTGCCGTCTGATTCTGCGCCTGAGTTCTCGGGATGGAAGCTGGAGTGGGTGCGATCGGTGTCCGCAAGCAAATCAGGCACCGATTCATAGGGCCATTCCGTGTTTTTGTCGCCTTTGGCCATGCTGGATTTTGGGAGGCTTTTCATTGGAAGACGATTCATTGAAGGACTAGAGTAGGTACTTCTCCGGGAAGCTTCAGTTAATTAATATGAATGGTGTAGCTCAGAGTGGTTGTAAATTTGCACGTTGGGTAAAACGCTGAAGGGGTGGTCACGAAAGCATAGACGACGTTCGTAGCTGCCAGGTAACCTTCCCTCTAATGGCGTCTTGAAGAAATACTTAACGCGACGTCCCGGAGGTAATTTCAAGGAAAATACCAGGCAGCAAGTAATGTCACGCGCAGATGACTGCAACCACAACTTCGTGTGAAGATATGAGCTATTGGTGATGAAGCAAGACTCGTTGTATGTGCGATATAAGCTACACAGCGCTGAAATCTGAAATCGGAAGATATTTTATGGGAGTTCAGGTTTGGTTTTCCCAGTAGATGTATGGTCAATGAGCAAATGGTGAGAGTTGCAGTGATAAACTTATTCTCTTTAGCAGGATAAAGGGGTAGCCGGATGGTTCTTTAACAGACCGAAATGTTATGTTAAGAGCTAAGGTGCTCCTCGATACGATATGTCGGGAAGCAGGAGTGCAATAGATAAAAAAGGTAAAATCAATGTGGCTTCTTTATTTGTTTATTTAGACTGGGTGAGGATAACCGCAGCATAAGCTTGTGGGGAGAAAGGGAATATTTGTATAATAAAATCAGTTACTCTTTAAAAATTTATGCCTGGGGTTAATTGTCTGAATTGTTTGTGCATATTAAGACATATTAAACAAACACGTGTCTTGGTTCACAGTTTCCCTTAGGTGTCACGTTATCAGGGGAAACAATCACAAGTAAATAGTCACGGGAATCCAGATCTATTATTTTGTATTTCTTAGGGCAGGTCACGCCATTCACTCTCCCGGGGAAAAACAGGTGGTGAAAAGTGAATGCCCATAATAATTTGTGCTTTATAAGACTAAGCCCACCAAGCAATCAGTTAAGAGAGTCAAGAATCAGATTCTTTAAAAACAAGCATGTATCATGGCAAATAAGAGGGTGTAGTAGGGGAAGGAAGACGTTGTTTACTATAGAAGACATGGCAGCGTGTGGGAAATAGAGCGAGTTAGGTTCGATTCCTAACAGCGCCATTGGTGTTTGCTCTACTAGCTCATCTATGGCATCCAATTATAAGCCCGCCTTCTCAAATATACTCGTGATTCTCCAGCATACCGGTGCAGGTGTTTTTCAAACCGAGTAGAAATTTGATACCAAGCAGGGCGCCACAAGCCCGAGGACTTATACCAAGCTCTTAGCAGTTTGTGCGAGTAGCAACCCTTCTTCCCAGGCTGGCTGAGAAAGAGAGCATGCATTGCCGGCCTCAAATGGAGGTGTAACTTGAGCTCGAACATCTACCCTGAATCCTTCATACTACAAGGTCTCAAGTCCAAATGATCTGGTGTAGGCAATCAAGTGAGGCCGCCTTGCTGAGACAGATGTCTATTTAAATAAGTGTCTAAGGACACCACCATTCTTAAATATTGTGTTGAGAGGGTGCTAAGACCTTAGAAGAAGGGTGAAGGGAGCGACATGTCAGCATGTCTACAGGGCACTGAATTCCATTGATAAAATGCTGTTCTGCTTCGGGACAGTCCCAATACCAGTAGCATGTGTGCTCCCTTTATACACAGCATTTTACAACATGACCCGAGTAAATCAGGTTAACCGAAAGCAGTGGGTCCCTCCAGCCATCACAACCCAGGGGAAAACACCTCCCTGAACATATTAACTGCCTTATAAAGTAATTATTTACATCAAGCAGTAGGAGTTTGGCCCCCTTGGACCTCTCAACTCAGCGATTCTCTGTACACTTTGGTACAGCCTTGAATGGCAATATACCAAGCATACACGCAGCTTTTCATCTAACGTTAAGATCTCTGTTAATCAGAACGAAGTATCCTTCTTCCAAAGCTGAACCCTTTTTCTTTCTCCGAAGTATGCTGAAGTATACAGGTTTGCGTTACCTGTTTAACTCAACAACCATAATACTTTCTAGGCATCCCAAGTATCAATATACAACATTAGTTGTGGTTCAGGTATCCAATCTATTATATGGTGTAATCGCTAACTAGATCATACATAACACCCCCACTTAGATAACCATCATACCGGCCCTAGGAAACAAATTTCTCGATCCCACACCTCCACCAACCAATCTAGCAATTAACTAGTCAAGGAAAGAGATAAAAAGAACAACGATGATTTCGCCCGGGCTCGAACCGGGGACCTTCAGTGTGTTAGACTGACGTGATGACCAACTACACCACGAAACCTTAACTGTTGTTGTTGTTGTTGTTGTTGTTGTTGTTGTTATTGTCGCTTAGACAGTGGTGTCGTATTCTGCTACGTGACATCAGGTGCTTGGTGATCAGGTACCTCGTAGCAAAGGAGGGCCTCAAATCAGCGGGGATAACTATGTCCAGTAAGATTCACTAGCTACTCTTTTTATAAGATATGGTCGAATAAACTAGGTATATGATGTAACGCAACGAAGGAGCAGCTACAGAGAGGCGTGAAGGTTTTAAAGAGCAAATCTATTGTCTTGTCTCCTTTGCGAGTATTAGTTGGGGGTCCGCATGGCTAAAATCAGCCTGTATTACATATATACGGAGTATAATTAATAAACAAATAAATGGCCGAATCACGTCTGATTAATGTAATATATTCCTGCTTGGTATACGTCTAGGTAATAATACCCTAACTTTCCCCCAGCACCCCATATAATCTCAACTGGCGCCCTTAACACTAGTGGCATTAAAAATGAGTCCTCGCATCTCCTAGGAACAGCTACCTTTGGAACTGCATCGAAGTCTCTTCCATCTATGTCCATGGGTTGTGCGTTCGAAAGAGCTGTCCTCTCGGTCCCTTCATGCAAGTCTTCATCTCGCATCATCCACCTTGAATTATTTAATTCCCCTGTACAGAGTGCGGAGGGCTAGGAATATTCAAGGAGAGATGCAAGAGAAAGCGTTGCAAGAAAATTCGATGCCTATCAGCTACAAGACGGACTCCCAGCAACACGTTGCAGAACTGTAGGCTCAAATCGTCAGGGCCTCTACTCTGAAGCTCCATTCCTGCTTATCCCGGGCCCAAAGTCTCATAGTCGGGTATTCCATGTCGAAACTGAAAGCGGTCCATGGAGTGTCGTTCTCCCCCTGCTCGTCTTCTTCCTGGGATGGCCTTTCAGCTTCGCAGAATCTCATATCTTCGTATCGCTTGCCCATTAGCTGAAAAGGGTCGCGTCCAAAGACCTGCATGACTTTCTCGTTGGCTATCTCAAGCTTATCGAAGGTGCCACAATAGAGCTGGTAAGAATAGCAATCCTTCTTGTCGATGTAAGCAGTAACTTGGTGTGCCAGCCCATCTGAAGGGTGATGTCGAAAAAATTCGGATGTGGTGTCGAGGACGTATCTCACGAAGGCAGAGGGGAAGACCATGCGCATAGGACCAACCGGCTCAATCAAGTTGAGTTTCTGGGGAACGGTCTGCTGTTCTGGACTCGCAGAAGCAGCCGTTGGAACGGCAGCAGGTCTCACAGGGGGAGATGCTGTACTCTGAAGCTGAAGATCCCCAGACGCTTGTTCTACGGAACAGGTTCGGCGGGCTTGAGCAGGCGTCGGCTGGATAGGCGGATAATCTTCCTGTGCCTGAAGTGGCATCGAGTTACTGGCATTGTCAGGGGGTTCATGCTCGTTACGCGGCAACATCACCCCTGCCTCGGGTACTTGTTGTCCCCCGGGTTCAGCCGATCCAGATGGCTTCTCTGTGTCAACAGTTGCCAATTTTTCGTTTAGTTGTCTTCCCATTAGCGTCATCGGGTTAGCGGTTGCCTGGTACGGAAAGAAACTGATAAGGGGTGGGTTAGGTGCCTCGATACTCGCCATGGGATCAATGGGCGTCTGAAGATGGAGCGGGACACAGGACCTGGGTCGGATCGGCGAAGGACAATGGGAAATAATTGCTGGCGGCAAGTCCGTCTGCGCAGGTATCGGTGCCAACATTCCCACTTCAGGGTTGTCGGTCTTTCGAGGCTGCTGTTGGGACTTCTGCTTCTTCCGTGGCTTGCGTAACCTCTTGCGACCTTTGCACCCAGGAAGAATGAGTGATGGTATTGGCTGTTTATGTTTTTCAACTAATACAGCGTTAGGATGCAACAATGGTACGTTAGGAGAGGGAGCCCCCTCTCGACCTGAGCGCCGAGCACGATAATACTGGGAAGCGTTTCGGTGGGGAGGCAAACCCTGATTCGGTGTTTTCTTTTTGCTTCTTCCCATCACGTTGGTCGTCACATTAGAGTCCGCGATGCTGTAGAAGAGTAGCAATGTCAAAGATCACAAGAAATATCGTCGAAGGATGGATATCCAACCTTGTGACCTGATGTTAGCACTCCGAGCCGGCGTGTTTACTCTTGGTATGAGAGGGAAGATGTCAAGACCAAGACGAAAATACTACCATAGCGGGTGCCAAAACCAAGGTATGATGAGGCCACTTAGTTTTCGGTTGCATGGAAATGGTAAAAGAAAAGGTATGAAGTAGGTAGGTAGGTGGGTAGGTGGGTAGGTAGGTAGGTATGTACGTTACCCAGGTAGTAGGTGTGCACGGAGACATGCCCGGAAACCGCAAACCAGCAAAATACAGGCCTTAGGTAAGAATCAAGATTGAAATGGAGTGGAAGTTACCATTTGCTATATTGTCCCTTCCTCCAGGAGATTTTCGAACCAAGTACTTAAGCACGTAAGAAGTAAGTATTCGAGACATCTTAAGCCTGGGCCTGTTGTAATTTAGAGGGCGTATTAGTACTATATATATATATATATCCTCGATGTTTATTCACTTTCCGTCTTCATTGCCCTTCTCTAATATCTTGAAAAAGTGTTCCCGAACAGTACGATAAAGCGTTTTAACGCACTCTCTATTAGTATATTCCAAGTCTATCCTTAATTGTTATGTTCTGCTATTGTATTATCATTATCATACTAACTGTGTTCACTATATTTTTCAGAGACTCCCATGAGGCTGTCGAATTCAAGCAGTATACCAAGTCAATTGTCTATATCCCTAGCTGTTGTGCGTTAAAGATCTCTGATATCGCCAGATCGCCCTATTCCAGCATTATTCCGAGTTCCTGAGTAAATAAGAATTACCAAGAATTCAGGCACAAAGATTTATATGGTTGATGAGAACTGTTAATTACTTGATGGTAGTACCAGCACCTATATAGATATCTGTGCTTCACTATTTTCTGACGTAGGCCATCCAACATAACGCGTAGTGTTGTAAACCCATGCTATCTATTCCACGAAAACATACATATATATATATAACGCATGATATTGTAATAGACGGGGCAGGATTAATTACATGACACAGAGAATGTTTATGAATAATTTCTGAATTGAGAGGTGCTATGAAGAACAGAATAGGTGTGCTCAGTCAAGAATCTTCGACTACCTAGGTATTGCCAACTTTGAATGTGGGTTTGCTAGCTAACTCGAACAGAATAGAGTCTCTTCTGTTAAATGTAGACGCTAGATGATAAACACCCGTGGACCTCCCGCTTGTAATATGCGTGACTTACATGTTGTTCGCTGAGTGGCGGTGGTAGGTAGGTCTTGGTCAAAGGCGCTTGGCTTGTTGAGCTTGGCAGATCCAATGAGTTTTCCTGCCGCCGAGACGGGGTGTATTCAAACTGAATCATTCGGTTAGACGACTTCAATGAGCCAAAATTATTTCGTTTTTTGCGATCAAACGAGATACCTTTTCCCCGAAGCTGACAGTATATTACTTTTGTTATGGGGAAACCCGACATGCCGGGACCGGTCTGTACAAACCTACTGTAGGTATGTATGCATTCATGTAGATCGCAACATGTTAAGTGGTCAGTCACCTAGACTAGCCCCTAGACCGCCCCCTAGATCTGCCTATGGTAAGTACAGAATTACTGCAAACACTACTATAATTAGCACACTACCAACGATGTGTGACGCAACTGTAGATCTCCCACCGACAAATACGCAAGTACCTACAGTGCTGTGTAACATCCGTCTCTCGGCGGTCTCAACAAATTTATTGCACGGAGCTGAAAACAGAGCCTTCCATCCTATGCAACCCTAACCTCCTATATAATTATTAATTACCATAACATCCATACGCACCGAACGGACGCCAGATCTCATGCTCGACAAAGCTCGGCTGGGCCACAGTCTGTTCTCATCCGCACGACGAAGCGTCTACCTGGGCACAACAAGAACGACAAGATCAGCAATCCCTCGCCAAACGACACGGTTGTTCTGCAGCAGCTCGAGCTCCGATCCTCGTGATAATAATAACAAGTGGCCCGCCATGTCCGAAGCCGAGATCACCAAGTACCTCGAGGAGACGCACGACCGCGTGTTCGAGCGCAACCGCGCGTGGGCCGAGGAGCACAAGCGGCAGGACCCGGAGTTCTTCGCCAAGCTGTCGGCGGGCCAGAACCCGGAGTACCTGTGGATCGGGTGCAGCGACTCGCGGATCCCGGCGGAGCAGATCACGGGGCTGGGGCCGGGCGAGGCCTTCATCCACCGCAACATCGCGAACCTGGTGGTCAACACGGACCTCAACGTTATGGGCGTGATCGAGTACGCCGTGCTGCACCTGGCGGTCAAGCACGTGGTCGTGTGCGGGCACTACGGCTGCGGCGGCGTCAAGGCCGCCATGACACCCAAGGACCTCGGCATCCTGAACCCCTGGCTCCGCAACATCCGCGACGTCTACCGCCTGCACGAGCGCGAGCTCGACGCCATCCCCCCCGACGGCCCCGACCGCTACAACCGCCTCGTCGAGCTCAGCGTCGTCGAGCAGTGCCGCAACGTCATCAAGACCGCCGCCGTCCAGCAGTCCTACGAGCGGAACCGCTTCCCCGTCGTCCACGGCTGGGTCTTCGACTTCAAGGACGGCCTGCTGAAGGATCTCAAGATCGATCACGAGGCCGTGCTGCACGACATCCAGAAAATCTACAACCTCACCTCGGAGAGCTAATCAGGTCGAAGGAGAGGAGTAGGAGGATGGAGTCGTGAGGATGGAATGACGTTACGATTGATCACTTATTAGTTAGAACATTAGGATAGTACACGGGACCCCTGGCCTTCCGGACGGTAATGTCGATCCTCCGCTAGGCCAATGTAGACATAGAAAAAGGAATTGGTACCAATTACAGGTTAAAAGCAAACCATTTCGCCGGCGCACGAGCTAAGCCTTCCCACCAATGCCGAATGCGCCCGTTCCCTATTCCCAATTGACCCTTTTTCGTGGATGATGGTACAAGTTCGTTGTGACTTATGTACGACTTTCGCAACTCAGCTCTTGACCTCCTCCCGTAGACCGAGACGGGCTTTGTATCCACTCTAATATTAAGTATCCATTGTATCCAGCCTCCGGCCTATCAGTGACCCCTAAGATCCGACCACATCGGTGTCCCCAACAAGAAGTGATCAGCCTCGAGGATTCATCCCAGGAAAACGGTAGGCACCGATCGAGGTCTTCGCTTTTCCTCTCCTATTATCTCCCAACATGACGGACGCCAAACTCAATCGCGTTTCACGCGTCGTCTTCATCGTCAGCGACGTCGTCGTTTTCGAAAAACCCGTGCTCGTAGCTATGCTTCTGTCGGAAGGCGAAGCGCTCCCAGCTGACGCCCCTCCGGACCTTGGTGCCGTCCTCCCGGACCTCGTACCGGCGCGGCTCGAAGTCCATGACGGCGCGCCAGTTGCGGATCAGCCGCCGCCAGTAGCAGGCCTCGGCCGCCGGCGTCAGGTACCGGTCCCGGAACACCCTGGTCGACTCGAGCGCGATCCGCCGCGCGCGGTGCGGTGACGCGAGCAGCGCTTCCATTTGCGTCTCCAGGTCGGACCAGTCCCGCTTCACTTGCACGTAGTTCTATAATAGATCGTTAGTTCCCGTAAATCCAGTTACCACACCAGGTCTTCTTCTTCTTCTTCTTCTTCCTGGACCCCCCTCCCCTAGCTAGGTAATAGCTAGTACCTATGTCATAACAACAAACAAACATACCTGATGAGACCCGCTATCCTTCAGCAGATGAGCGTAGTGGAACAGGTAATCCAGCTCGTGAATAACCGGGACGCTGTCGCAGTTATGCAGGTAGCGCAGGCGGCCGCTCCACGAGTTGCCCTCGGTGTGCGCGACGTACTGGAAGCGGCAGAAGTCGCGCATGGGCAGGACGTTGGAGCGGTCGTGCCAGTCGATGGGCTCGACGTCGCTCCAGTTGCGGCCGCGCGCCGCCGCCACCAGGTCCCCGCGCAGGCGCGCGTTGACGGCCAGGCTGCCGCGCCACGACAGCTTCGCCGCCTTGCCGTGCCACGCGCGCGGGCGGTACTCGCGCTCGAGCTCCGCCACGTCCTCGCGGAACTGCACGTACGAGCCCACGCCGTCGTCCGGGTACGACCAGCCGTCGAAGTCGGGCACGAGCCAGAGCGTCGGGTCGTCCGCGCGCCGGCGCGCCCACGCCCAGCGTATACGGTCGGGCTCCTGCTCCTTGCCGCGCGCCGCCCGGTCCTCGATGTCCAGCACGAACTCGACGTCCGGCACCGAGCGCGCCCGGTCGGGCACGGCCGCCAGCGCCCGGTACAGGTTCGCGAGCGCGGCGAGCCCGCGCGACCGGTCCGGCTCCCCGCGGCGCTCCCCCAGCACGTACAGCTCGCCGCGCGAGATCATGGCGTGGAACTCGCCGTGCTGCGCGAGCCGGCCTTCGGCCGCGACGTCCGCCTTCTTGTCCAGCTGCACGTCGGCTTCGGTGATCCGCCGGTTCTGCCGCAGGAGGAAATCGCGCGTGCGATCGAGCTCTTGGTACAGGTCGGGGAAGGCGGTCTGGCGACGGGTGAGTGAGTGAATAATCAAGTGGTGGATGAACATGGGGACCACCGTAAGTAAGTCTTGTCGGTTCACTTCACTTCGTAGCTAGGGGGCACGTTGTGGGACTGGCATGTCCCCCCAGTACGGAGCAGTAGCCGGATGGGAGAGATATATCACCTGTCACTTACCTCGCATTGGTAGTCCGAGAGCCCGAAGTTGAGGCCATCTCTCTCTACGTCGAAGGTCCACGCCTTATCTGACTGAGAAGAGGACTCGTCCGCCGCTAGGTGCTCGGCAGGCTTCGTGTGTTGCCTCAGATCCGAGTGTAGCAACGTATATGCCGTCACGGTGAACACGATGGCCAGTATCGCCCAGTAGCAGGATCGACGCTGGATGCACGATGCGGCGGACTCCCCTAATCTCCAGCCCAAAAAGGGAGATTTAGCCTTATTAGCGTGCATTGTAAAAAGAACGAATGCAGATGGCTAAAAAGCCGGTTGTGTCGGGTACAGGAACCAGAATCTTTATGTAGCGATGTGCGGTTTCAGTAAATTAGGATGTCAAGAAGGGTGAGGTAATGTTCAGGTTGAGAAGCGAAGCTCATTCGATACATGTATACCTGCTGCACTGTGCCTACATGTACCCATCCCGAGGTTTCCTTGGTAAACCCCATTACGGCTGTCTGGTATTGACATCGAGCAAGTAGCACAGGCCATTGATGCGTCATTAGGGGGGGGGCGGTCTACACAGTCATCGACCACGAAATTTGATGCTTAGGTACCAGAGGGTGGCCGTGTGGCATTGCATAACGCCTATCTTAACTTGACTAGACGTAGAAGCCAGTGGCGGCGCGCTGTAGACAGGTGTAAGGACCGTCCGGTCCCGTCCCGCTAGTTATTTCCCGCGGTTCCATGAGGACCCATGGGACTAAATTTAGGACCCATAGGTCCCTATTACGGTGTCCCACAGGGCTTATTGTGACAACACCAAAATATTGTTACGCGAAACCCCCATATTCACCCCTAAAGAAGCTAATATGACTGTAGTGGTGATAACGGTAATGATAATAGTGATAATAGTAGTATTATAAGGGTTATTGTAATATTATTTCATTTGCTAATATTTTTCAAACAGGTCCCTTTAGGTACCTATGGGTATCTGTAAAAATTTCTTTTTCATTTCTACGGGCATAGGGACCTATGGGAAACCCGTGGTTCCCATGTGTACCCATTGGCCACGTCTAGACCAGGTGATACGTCTAATGTGGCCGCCATCGAATGGCACAGCATGGTTAAGGGGTAACCACACCCGAGGAAGATACATAAATTAAGTCAAGGACTAACTAGACTGTAGGGCGTAGGCCAAGTGTGTTAGCCTTATCGCGCGGGAAATTGCAAAAATGAAAACGAATGAGCGATTGGATGTAAGCTGAAAAGAATTGTAATTCTGCATTATTAGCCTACTATGACACTGCCCTCGTGAATCAACACTCTGCGTGTCTGTCTCGCAGAATTGAGAGCGAGTTGCGTAGTAAGCTGCGTATCTTGATCGCTGTGGTTGACAAGTTGGGGAGGTGGTACGATTTTAAGATCACGGCTTTGGGGTTACATCTGCAGATACTGGCCGCTGGCAGCATGAGTTCATGCAGCCTATAGTACAAACAGGTTTCATATCAGGCAAATTATAAATAGGGGTAGTACTTCCCATCTGCTATACAACAAACAATCTGAAGTCCTTCACTCCTTTAAGGCTGATATGAGCTACCTCTAGCTATGCTTCAACAATAGCTAAAGCTAGATAGGACTAGTCTTTAATATGTCCTTACCATTTTACTCATTTACTTAATACTTTATTAACATTTGTTCAATCATATAAGAGGAAGGTTTATCTTAACACTCTCGTATTCGTAGATACATGGACTCAAAATGTCCTCGCCAATCTATCGAGTCTTCATATATATAGGGGCTAGTAGAAAAACGGAGAGGCCAGCTTGCTAATCGACGAAATCCAGCTTCGAGCCACAAAAGCCATTGTGGGACTGACAACGTTAAGAGAGCAAAGGGAGGCTGAAGTTCATGGAGAGAGTGTTTGATGTTATAGTCGCGCATTAGCGAGATAATCGCCATGTTGTTGAAGCTTGATGGTAGAAGAAAAGGGTTGCATTGTAGAATCTGATACGTACTTAAGTAGGTAGCGGAGCAATCACCCAGATCGACATACTACTGTAAGGATCGACTAACCCACGATAAGTGCGGATTACCCCTGACTCCTAACAAGGTTAGCAGGCAGGCTGGCAGGTCGGCGGCAGGCTAGCTTCATATAAGCTTTTTAGAGCGTATGTACGCAAGCAGTTGATTCGCGCGCCAAGCGGTCTTCGAAGCTCTAGAACCGGAGATTCCTTGCGATATCATGCACCAGGATGCTGCGTAGTGGGAAATCTGCGATTTCACAACACCCAACTGAGTCCAGTCACCTCGCTGCCGGCCTTTATTATGATGCAACCAGGCAGCCAGGGCGACAATTTTGACCCATAAGCGGCGTCCCATTCTGTCCATACGATCTCCAATAGACTAGACAAGGATCCGCTATCAATGGAGAGATGACACTATTGTGATCCAGCAAGCAAGCCGAAGCGACCGCCTGCCAATCAGTCTGTAAATCGCTCTATGCACAGTATGTAGTCGGTGTTCTTTAAGTAGGTAGGTAGTGTCTTCTCACAGATACGAGAAACCTGCATAATAATCTCACCATTTGCAGCTCTTGCTCTTCGCAAATACCTGCAATTAACCCGCCGTCCTTCCACTAGGTATTACATACGTGAACAGTATCTCACAACATGTGCTTCTCACAATACATCAAACCTAAGGACATGTAATGTATGTATGTATTTGGGTCGCGCCTATCGGCATCTTCACCCGCTGCAAGAACGTATCGCTGCGCGTGGCTATTGGGTGGCGCGCTGGCGTCGTATTGACGGAGCCAAGCTCAGTCAGTCCAGCAGACATCAGCTCGCTTGGGAAGTCAATAAAGTTCACCAACATGGGGTATTTCTTTTTCAGCTGGGACAGCGACTCGCCGTGTCGCCTGAAAATACGATCACCAATGAAAATATGATAGTGCCTCTCGATTCGGCCGGGCGTTCCAGATTCTTTTCTGTCTGAATTTTCGTTCTCTTTCGCTTCTTGCTTGGTAGTATTTTTCACTTCTTGGTGGTATCTTGAGTAACTCCGTAAATATTATTCGTTCCTGCTCGCCGTTATCGTCGTTGATGTCGAGTCCTCCTCGAGAGCCGCTGGACAATTATAGCTACGCTCGCTTCAATTGACTGAACGTCTGAATGTTATATCCGAGATCTTTAAGAATAACCTCTCTCTTTTCGCTTCCAGTCGCTCGTTGTATGCCACTTTTCCCGTAATGCGTTGCTCGTGCGCTCTGCTGGCTGTGATCCCCGCTGGCGCACTTGCGCAGACGCGCTCGTCCAAGCGCGGTCTCGTCTTCGTTCCAAACTCAGACACACCGCAGGACAATCAAATATGGGTCCAGTCCGGGTCTGATCTCACCTGGTATTACAACTACGGGATGACGCCTTCTCCCGCCTTCGATGACACCTCCCAAGAGCGGTTTGAGTTCGTCCCGATGCTATGGGGCGCCATCGACGACACGTCGTTCCTCGACTCGGTTGAGAGTTCAATAGCGTCGGGCCGCAACATATCCCATGTGCTGTCGTTCAACGAGCCCGACAGTGCATATAATGGCGGTAGCAATATCGAGCCTTCGGTTGCGGCGAGTGTATGGGTGAAGAATATCGCTCCTTTGGGGCAGAAGGGAGTCAAGCTGGGACTGCCGGCCTGCACTTCTGGGTGGGGAGGGATACCATGGCTGCAGCAGTTCCTGGGAAATTGTTCAGATCTGGTCAGCACCGACAACGAGAGGAAAAACTGCTCTTACGACTTCGTGAGCATCCATTGGTATGGAGACTTCGAGGGCCTCGCCAGCCACTTGGGCTCCTACTCCGCAGCGTAAGTGTCTTGCCACCTCATCTCAAGCTCAATTGTCGACTCATACAACTATGTGGGTGCACAGCTTCCCCAACGTTACCCAATGGATCACCGAGTATAACTACGATAATCAGGACCTCTCCACGACCCAGAGCTTTTACAACATGTCCTCTGAATACTTCGACCGCATGGACTCCGTCGGCCGCTATAGTCTGTTCGGCTCATTCCGGTCCGACCATAGCAACGTCGGTGCTGACGCCGTCATGCTGAACAACGACGGAAAGCTTACGGATATTGGCTCGTGGTATCTCGGCGGCACCGCTACCGGCGTAGACCCTCAATCCGCGGCACACCGAGGCTGGGTCCCCGTGGCGTATGCAATTATCGTCGCGGTAGTTGGAGGTGCTGCCCTCTTTATATGATGAGGGCCACCTACGGTTCTCTATGGCATGGCCGGGAACCCCAGCTTTGGACTCCAGTCCTAGGGGGTATATCTTCAAGTGCTAGCCATCATTCCGCTTCCAAGGAGCCCCGCGCGATTTTAGTAACGATTGATGATAGTCACTATTTATAGAGCTTACATGTCGGCTCTGAGCATGGCTCTTCGGTCGTTAGACCTATTCTCAGTCGACTTTCACATAGACAGCCAGGAGTTGGGCATGGATATATAGAGGTTATAATCGAGTCGGATATCCCGAGTGAACGCAGTGAACAGGTTCAAATGAAAAAATCGTGCCCATAAACATAACAAGAAATCGGAAGAACACTACAATCGTTGGCTAGCTGGTAGTCTACTGTGAACGCGGGTTTCCATTTTTATCTTATACCCAGATATTTACATTCGTAATCGGTCCCCAAAGTGGCATCTTGAGAGGGTCTCACGCAATGACACCGCAACCGAACGTGAAAACTGGGGAGCGGCCCCGAAGGATCCGGCGATCATACCAGAAAGGTCAACGACGCATGACGCCCAGCGCATGCGCGGGTTTCGTGAGCCTGTCGTCGACAATCTTTTCCGAGAAGCTGAGAGGCCGAGCACCGGCGCTTGTCGTGATCTTAGCCGACAAATAATTCATTCGCAAAGGCTGCTTGCTCCCATGATGCACGCCAACTCCAGTACTTCGTGAAATATAAGTACTACAAACATCTAACTGCGCATTTCCCGTAGACACGATCTCCTCCGCTCGCCTCATTCGACCTTGAAGCATGTTTCAACAATGCAACAACCCATGATAACAGCGCTCGTGGCCGTCGCCCTCCTGGCGTCGACGGCGCAGTGCGCGCCAACGCACCAATTCGACCAGTTTTTCCCGTCCTGGGACCCGATGCTGCAGGAGATCCTGCGCGCCAACTGCTCGGACGTGCTCGCGGCGTACCGGAGCGGCGGCGCGCGGCCGGGGCCCGGGCTGTCGTCGCTCATCACGCCCGTCATCGAGTGCGTGCTGGCCGAGTTTCCCGAGTTCCGCAAGGCGGAGATGGCGGCCAGCGCCGTGATCCTCGGCCTGCTGCCGACGATCCTGCAGGGCCTCGGCAGCGTCATGGCCGAGACGGCGCTGCTGAGCCTGCGCCGCCCCGTCCTCGCCTTCCTGCTCGCCGCCGGCAGCCCTGCCGTCGCTATGGTTAAGGGTAGTGAGTTCGTTGAGACTGTGGCGGATTTTGTTGAGGGCGGCCGCGTCGCCGATCTGACGCTGCCCCGGTTCGCTTGGGACGGCATCGAGGCGCCCTGGAGGCCCCTCCTTAGCGCCGTGGAATACGCGCTCGTGGCCGGCGCCGTGGCGAATGTGGTCATCCTGGCTTATCAGCTGGGCGTCCATGCTATCGTCGTCTTCGTGCCCGAGACCATCTTCGCCGTCCCGCTCTGGACGTTCTTGTCGGTGCTCGTGCACATCGGCGCCGTCGTCGCGCTGCATCTGCGCGTGAAGTCGAGGAAGATCAGGGACGAGGAGAGGTACCTGCAGCGAAGGTCAACGGGGTTCGGGACCTGGGTTCCGAACGAGCTTGTGCCGTCGGCCTTCCAACCGGCGAAGAGACTCGAGTGGCGGCGAGAGACCGTGTGGTTTCACGCTATCAGTTGGCTATTGAGCATAGGCACCGTAGCGAACACGGCTTTTGGCACCTTGGTTCTGTCCAGTCTGCTGTTCTTCAGCGTTGTGGACTCGCTCATCATTGGTGTCAGGTACGCGGCGAGTGCTATTGTGTGTCGAGCGATCGTGCGGCTTGAGTTGTCTGGGATGAAAGAAGCGACCCAACATGCTTCCGGTAAAGTCGAGGAAGAGATAGAACTGACAACGGGACTAGAAAGCCGCATGAGACCAGATCAGGGTTACGTATTTCGGAGTTCATAAAAGGAACGAAGTTTTTCAACTGGCGCTACCAGCAGTCTTCACTTCAATGGCCGGAGTTGTTCTAGTTGCCGGTCTCCCGATCCCGAGCATATTAGATGAAGAAAGATTCGAAGCCGAAATTCCTATGAATCAACAGGTCTACATAGTGAGAATACCTGAATCTAGTATTTTATGGGCGAGTTAAGTTTTGGCAGTTCTCATCTGGTTCGTCATGTCAAAGACGGACTAATATGTTCTCCTAACTCGGATTAAATCCCGAGCGGGAACCATTCAGTTATCATGGTATCGCAAACGGGATGTAGCAGCCGCCATCATGACAATTATGATAAGTCAATACCATCTGGAGAAGTTCAGATATATCCTTAGATGCTCGTCAAATTGCACACGTCGTTCAAGACAAGTTCAATATACCCGAGGGTGGCCGGTTCTTAAGTATATTAAACCAGTTTGACAGAACAACCAGTCTTACAAAGCAATGTGTACCCGCTCATTAACCAAAGACAATGTCAACGCCCATACCCATAGCTCATTTCCGTACACAGTCAATGATTCCATCACATGCTATATTTCCCCAACCTACTACATCGTGGTGAGCACGGAAAGCGAAACAAGAAGCATGCCGTTTCATCAACTCTAACCGTATTTCAGCATCCACCGTTCCTTAGTGATAAATTGTAAGACATAGAGCTGTAAAGTATTAGAATAGCACATGTATATTAGTTATTTGTGAATACTATATCAAACCCTGCTATGTAGGTAATACTATGGCACATCTTATACTTTCACACAACACCGCGTTCGCGATAAAATAACCGACTGAATAGTACATCGTAAAATATCACCGTAACAAAGTCATGGGCATGATATGTACTTAGTTCACGCGTGCTTAGCCAATCAGAAAACACTTCATCGTCCGAATAGGTACTTATATGTATAATTAATTGGAGCGACTAAGTGATCAACCGTCACTAAACTACAGCGATACCACTGTATTATACCGGATTTGCTGCTAAGTTAAGGCTCATTGTCATTATGTACAAACATAGAAGATCTTACCCCGGATTTTCAGTGGCCATAGGGATCGTACTAAGCTAACTGGCTGACTGGTTAGCGACAGAGCCAAGTAAAATACAGGGATTACTTGCGTATCTGCCGAAGACCGAGCGGACCGACAGCCTCGGCAAAATGCGAGGATCCGTGGATATAATCCCCTCTTATGTATATGTATCTGGATAATGCCACTTAGCAAAGCTACACCTTCTTGCTGGCCCTGTTGAGGAAAAGTGTAGCTTCGTTTCTCAATAATCGTCTGCATACTTAATTAGAAGAGATGGCCGCCGAACGAGTTAACTCTATTCTAAAGCACCTCTCACCGGGCTCCCCACTGGCTGCGATGTAAGCAGCGCATATCCCTCTCTCGTTATCAGCAGGTCGTGGGCTTCAATCTCAATCGAGTTTTTTCATGTATAGATGTTGGATTGGGAGACACAGAGGTAGAAACTAGCTGATACACGACTCTAGCACGTCGAAAAACCCAGACGATGTAGTCATTACGCTCGCGATACGGACCCCCCTGTGCAAGGGCAAGAAGGGTGGGTTCAAAGATACCACGGTCGAGTACTTGATGTACTCTATCCTCAAGGCCGCACGCGAACGCCTGGGCTTCTCTCCGGACTTGGTGGAAGATATCTGCATGGGCAATGTACGTGTGGTCCTGACCAATGACCCCTTCGACATCTAGGCATTTGGGAAACGTCTACTAACCATTGTCAACGGTCATGACAGGTCTCCGACGCCAAAGCAGCCTACAAGGCGCGCGCGGCCGCACTCGCTGCCGGCTTTCCCAACACCACCAGCGCCTCCTCCGTGAACCGCTTCTGCTCCTCGGGCCTGAAGGCCACGGCCGATATCGCGCACCAGATCGCCGTGGGCTCGATCGAGATCGGCATCGGGGCCGGCACCGAATCCATGACCATCGGGGGCGACGCGCTCGAGAAGCCCTTCGACGAGGACGTGACAAAGCACAGCCAGGAGGCGCTCGACTGCATGATGGCAATGGGCTGGACGAGCGAGAACGTGGCCAGGGACTTTGGGCTCAAGCGCGAGGTCCTCGACCAATACGCCGCCGAGAGCTTCCGGCGGGCCGAGGAGGCGCAGAAGGCCGGCTGGTTCGACGACGAGATCGTGCCGGTGACCACGAAAATCAAGGGGCCGGACGGCGAGTTGAAGACCGTGACCTTGACGAAAGACGAGGGCATCAGGCCCGGGACGACGGCCGCTGCTCTGGGGAAGATCCGCTCCGCTTTCCCACAATGGGGCCCGATGACCACGGGAGGCAACGCTAGTCAGGTTACCGACGGCGCCGCGGCGGTGGTCCTCATGAAGCGATCCAAGGCCACGGAGCTCGGGCTGCCGATCATGGCAAAATACGTCGGCTCGACGGTGGCCGGTCTCGCGCCGAGGATCATGGGCATCGGCCCTACGGTCGCGATCCCCAAGCTACTTAAGCGGTATGGAATTACCCTGGATGACTGCGACGTAATCGAGGTCAATGAGGCGTTTGCGACTATGGCCGTCTATACGAGAGATTACTTGAAGATGGATTGGGCGAAGATGAACCCGCGAGGCGGTGCTATCGCGCTCGGTCATCCACTTGGCATGACAGGCGCTCGACAGATTGTTACAGGGCTGAGCGAATGCAGGCGGACAAAGAAGAAGATATTGCTGACGAGTATGTGTATTGGCACGGGAATGGGTATGGCTGGTCTATTTGTAAATGAGCAATAATATTTCCGTTGGCTTAGCTTGGATACTTAAAAAAAGATATGGTATTGAGTGATATTACCGCCCCTTCACTTTCTATGCATTCGTACGAGATAGGAATTCTATGTGTATAACGTACATATGCCACTTTTACCTCAATTCGATCCTTTCTTGTCCGGACTATAATCCGTATATTTGGCGCCATCATCATCATCTAGGTCCGCCTGCCTGATTCATCGCCGCTCTAGCCGCGGCGAGATCTTGACCTGACGGCATGTTGACAACCATCAGGTATAGGACATCCTTGCCATCGATGTCAGTTTGTGCTTAACATAACTACAGACTCAGCATAGCATACCTTCTTTAAGACCTTCCTAACGAGTTTCGGGGCCGCAATAAGACTTGAGACGGGAGCCGCAGCAACGCCCTGGGGAGAAAAATCGCGATCCTCCCTCCGACGGAGTAACCTGGAGTCGTCATTCCGCAGGCTTTTCAGTCGCCTGGCTACTGGACCCTCTCCAACTAGCCGCCTTCTGCCATTGGCATGCGGATCAACATAGCCGCCCGTCGCTAGTGAGACGATGGAGCCGCTGTTGGCAGCGTGATTGGGATCCGCAAACCTCGAGTTAAACTTGGGCTTGTCGGTCTGGTTCGCAAGCAAGTTGTCGGGGTTTTCGTTGGCCTGGTTGAACTGTGTAAGTGACAAACCCAAGAAGGACCAAAGGAAAGAAGCGTAAACATACATATTCCGCCTGCGCCCTGCGATCGTAATAGTCGTCGATGAAAGCCTTGCCCCGTTGAAGCTTCTGCTTCAATCCTTCCTTGTGATTGCCCTCCGCGACGTCATCGCTATCTATCGACGCATCCAGCGCGGGGAAGACCAGAGGCGCCGCGGCGGGAAAGGCGAATTCGCCGTACGTCTTCCCGTTCGAGCTCTGGAACTTATTCCGCACGCCGGACTCGTACGATGTCAGGGCGGCCGAGACGGTCGAGTTGATGTCGACCGTCGGATGGACCTCGTTGTCGTCGGGCCGCCAGGTCATGACCAGGCAGAACACGCCTCTTGGGCGGAACAATTCGGCGTTGGCCTTGTGTAGGAATTTGTTTGTCCTACACCATATATAGCGTTAGACCGGCCTATCTAATTTCGATTTGGACAGTCGAATCGCATGGTTCACGTCTAGATATACACCGAAGCACGATCTTCTTTCCACGTTACTTACCTCTGATTCGCCTGCAAGTTTTCGGCGACGCCAACGGATTTCTCAATGGCCAGAGACACCGCCCAGGCGAACGAGGAGGGCAGGGCCCCCGTCGCTATGCCGGCCAAATTGATCGTCTGGATCCAAGGCGATGCCTGCGTGGACTTCTCGAAGGTGTCGAGGAAGGAGAGCCAGGTCGCCTGATCGATGCCGACGTTCCGGAGCTCTGGCGCGTAGGCCCGGATGAAGCCCCGAGCGCGCTCCTTCGGTCTGCGCTGCGGTAGAACCACCGGGAGCCCGAGTCGACCGGTGGGCTCCTGTAATGGTGCATCATCGCTTTGCGTCGGGGCGATTGCGCCCGCTTGATGGCTCTGCGCAGTGGCTGAAAGTTCATCTTGCGCATCGTCTAGCTCCCACTGCTCTTCCGTCGGGTCGACTTCGATCCTCTCGGCGTCCTGATGGTCGTCCACCTTGCTGTCGGTGGTTTGCGAAGCAGGCCTCTTGTCCTGCGATTTCTGCTTCTCATGCTGCTTCTTCTCGTTATGCGCTTGGATGCTTTCCGATACCAGGCCGATTCCCCCTGCGACGCCCCGAGTGGCCGTCCCGACCACGGACCTGACGGTTGGTAGGCCCACTGCGGTACCTTCTGTTAGCAACCGCCTACCTGGGTACAAAAACGAGAGCATAGTCTTATCTCCATGCTCCGGGTCTTTGGAAACTATTTAACGTGGGGAAACTGAGTTTCCGAAGCTACGGCGCAAGGCGATCACCACAACTTCGGAAATTTGGGCAACTTACTGATTCTGGTCTTGTCTCGCATGGTGTGCTGAAAGCCGACCTATTTCCTATGCCCGGAGCACGCTTCTTTTAGAGATATATGAGTTTTCAGGTGAGAAGAATGGGAAATTGAAAGGACCGTTTTTTTGACTTCCATCGTAGGCGACGATTCGGCTTTATAAATCGCTTTATTTCAAACGTGACCATACTTCTATTGTCATAGCCCATGACTAACAACCGAATCAGTACTACCCTGCCTTGTATGGCTTATGGGGCTTTCATCGAGCTAGCGGAGGATGAAGCACTGCCCCATCCTTGATTTCGAGAACAAATCCCACAGTTATGTTGAACTAAGCTTCTTTATCAGCGGGTATTCAATAACTTGAAGATAAGAGACCAATTGAACTGCGCGACGGATCTATTTTAGTCGTACCTCTTTGAAAAGATCCACTCCATCTACTCGCATACTCGCATTCGCATAGGTATGATGTTCCATGGATTTGGACCCTCCGCCATGGACGTGCCTATCATTAACTACCACGAAGCATCTATGTATCCCAATATGCGAGCAGTTGTCACTTCGAACTTCATAGCTTACTGTCTTCCCTGAACAGCCAATAAGCATGGCTCTAGACTGAACAACTCCTTAGAAGATAACAGACCTCTCTTTCGCATTGATTTCACTTCTAATATATAAACATATATACTATAGACGAAGGGTATTACTATATCGTATTGCTCTTAGAAAGCAAGGTATTATCTGGTAGGTACTAAACATAATCAGTACAAGTATCGCGGTCTAACTTGTCCACATCCTACTCATAATAGCACCGCAAAAGCCCAATTAGCATCGGCCTCATGATATCGCTTCAAACCGGTCTTTAGCCAACATTTATGTTGAGACCCCTCATCCCCTTCAAGATAACCCCAACCGCATCCCGTACAATTCGTGGTCCCCGCGCAATTTTTCATACAGTCGAGCATGTCCTCGGTAAGCACTTGTCGCAAATCGGTCGATTCGCCATTCCCGCTATAGTCCAGGCCGCAAAGGCGCAAGAACTGTCTATCTGATCCCGGTACTTGGTATGTCGTCCCGTTAACCGCAGGACAATCTAATTTTCCGCCCGCGCCGCCTGTCGGGCTAGAATTCGAGGACGTCGTAGTTTCCGAGGAGATAGATTTTTCTGTTTGCGATGTGCTCGTGGGCGACGTATCTGAAGCCGAAGCTGTGACCGCAGGTGAAGAACTGGAAGAAGTTAGTAACTTAGCCTCGCGGGTTAGGGAGTATGTAGATATATAGACGGTAGCCTCCTAGCAACCACCGGTAGAAGGTCTACGAACCTCGACGATATAGCAACAGCAGGCACTTCAGACCCTGACTCATGGGAAGCCTTAGCACCCACACCAACCCCAACCCCAATCCCGACCCCGATTGCAACAAGCAACAAAAGTCCTATTAACGCCACTATAATCCAGAAACGTGATCTCCGCACCCCGAATATCTTCGTCTCTGACGACGGCGACCGGCCACTTTCAGGTGGAAGAGCAGCCCCGGCATTCACCCCACGCGGTCGGGTCACCGAGGCCCGCGGAGTCGCGGGCGGCGTCGCATCACCGAGCCATGACGGCGGATCGCCGTTTGATTTCTCGGTTGTGGAGGGCGTAAAGTACGCCCGCGACGCCCTCTTGAGCTCGTTGAAGTCGCGCTTGGCAAAGAAATCGAAGCCGCGAAACTCAAATGAAGGGGATTTGTTGGTTGTTGCTGCTCCCGGTACTTTTGCTACTCGCTCCGGCGCTCGCGGTGGTGGTTCTGGTGGTGATTGTAACGGCAACGAGTCCGATTGCGTTATTTGTTCCTGCTGTGGTCGGCCAAGGGTGGTGCTCTCCGGCCGAATTGACGCTGACGCCATGGGATCGAACGCTCGCAGGCTTCGGTCATAGCCGGGGTCCAAATGTAGGTGGATATCGTCGCGATGTTTGTCGTCTCAATTAGGAAATTATGTGAGCAAGTAGATTGGTGGATAATGAGATCAAGGAGCGAGGCGAAGGGAAACGAATTGAAACAAAATGATCGGACGGCGGCGGGGAGCGCGCCTCTTGTGGTGATGAAGGAAGTTGGGAGAAGACTGTTTTTTTGTATTTAATTTCCCACGTTCGCCAAGACGGCGTAGGAACATGGATTCAGGGGTACGTTAATACCCCTGTAGATAGCCCTCGGTTTCTTCCGATATGCACATAGCATAAGACTAAATATGTACATTAACATGATAATTCAAATGCCATTAAAATATATATCAGGCATGTGCGGCTATCTGAACATTGCATTACATGAATTCTTGAATTGAATCTCCCAGATAGCTCAGCTGAAGCCCAACAACTGAGCAGCCGCTTGATATGGTGGAGTGCCGCAGTATTTCAAGCTATCACGTTTTGCACTAGCCATATATATTCAACCCTAGTACACCTTTGGATGTCCTATCTTAAATAATCGTGTTCGTAAATATATATTAGTATTGATAGCAACACCTTTGATATATACTCTGGACTCTGCATCCTTTATATATAATGGTTATTTTCGATGTTGAATCGACTTATACGATATTTTCACTTCTACCTAGCATAGGAGTGGTCCGTCAGAAGCAGAGATTGATTAGATATATGAAAACTAAGTTCTATTTGGTAAGTACACTAAATGGCTTGGCGCGTTCTAAGAGATGGTAACGCTCTGCTGATTGTGGAAGACGTCGTCAGGGTCCAAAGTAGCCTTGATACTTTCCAGCTTGGGTAGGTTAGCAGCCCAGGAGCCCATTCTGGCCTTTGCAGGGTCTTCCCCAGGATCTATGTAGCGCGCATATACCGCCCATAAAACCCACCGGGATTTCCACTACTGATGACAGTGTTGACGCCGTCTAGAAAATTGACGGTAGTACTAGACACCCGACCGCTGGTCTGGGCATATGAAAGAAAAGCGAAAACGCCATTACGGTGCAGGAGGCTGTAGCGTCAGCGAGCTTTTGAGCTTATCACGGGTAACACTTCAGTCTACAAGTGGGTATCCAGAGTTATCTGTGTATGTTAACTATGCACATGGCGATGAGGGCCCCCAAAGTTGGTACTCAAGTCGTAAGCTGGATCGTCGTATTGCACTAAAGAAGCAGTGGGATCCCGAAGGCGTTATCAGCCGGTACAACCCAATTACATATCTGTAGATATTCATAAGCCTTCCCAAGTCCATTATTGATATTACAGAGGACTGATTGACTAATATGGACGTGGATTGAATGTAGAGAAGTAAGAGGCTACACATGTCATTTCTTTGTAGTAAACAATTATGGGGGTGAAATTACTAGGTCTCTCTTTCTACAAATTTAATTGTTTGATTTGAAGATGAATAATGGTTTATGCCTTGTTCTAGTGATAAAATTTAATACCTAGATACTTGGTTTATTAAACAAGAAACCTCTCGGAGTTTTGGTGTTATCCTTCCGAAGCTTTCACTGATATAAAGTTGAGATGGTGATGTTGCTGAATGTTAGTCGTTTATTTCCTCTCCCAGTAGACTCGTTAATTAGCTGGAGTACACTCCTTTTAGACCATGGCTCTATTAATAGTTTATATACTCTTTTGAAGTCATACTTTCTCAGCATACTACTTTCATATATGGGATTACCGCTACCTTATTTCAGTCAAGTGTAAAGATAGTTATTATCTCTGATAGGACGTATAGTTCTCCGTGTGCCTTTAGGTTTAATTTCTAATACAACGAGTCAATTGTAACTTTAATCAACTGCACAACAATCTGTCTAAACTGTCGACCCCCAACCCCCCACTTCGCCACCCTTTTTAGCCCCTTAAGTGAGGCAAGGCGAGACGACGGGTTCTGAGCAGACATACCCAACAACAAGATAGTGTAGGCGAAAATAAGATGAAAACTTTTCAAGCTGGTCAAACTCACCAATTGATCGCCCAGGCGCTTTCAAAAAGCTTAACGCTGTTTATGGTTGTTTCTCTACCAAAAGCCTGACGCAATGGGAATCAGCGACCTTGTCGTAGTCTCAAGTCTGTGCAAGGACATCATCTTGCCCTCAGAAGCCACAACGCCTTTTTAGGCTCTCATTGTAAGTCTGATCAATCGAGAACATCCCATCCCGAGGTCCACCAAGTACCCGGATATAGCCTTCACCAGCGACCCAGCCAGGAAATGTTAAGTTCCTCATAACAAGTTCTTCATCTGACAGCCCAGATATAGTCGGCTGCCCGTAATGTGCGAATGCGGCCCAACTGCCAGCCATACGCGATGCCACATCGTAGTCGGTCTGACTTGCAACGCTCGCATAGCCTCCCATATTCATATGGTCAACAACATAGGGCATATCGCTGAAGTGATCGATCCCAAGGAAGCTTCGGTTGAATCGCGCGTAGTCTACTGCGAAGACGGTCGTATTCAGTGCAAACACAAAAACTCGGCTTTCTGACGCGTGCGAGCCCCATGCGTGGACTAGCCGTAGCGACGGACACGTGAAGAACGCATCTCGTGCCGCTTGGGAAGCTCGGAAGAAGTTTCGCTCGACGTTCTCCTTGGGGTAGTCAAGGAATTCTGACTCAGGATAGAAAGACTCGAGGGCGTGCATGTTGGGGCCCGGGAGGCCCGGGAGCAGGCCCTGCATGGCGGCAATAAAGGATTCGAGGCTGTTGGTGGTTTGTGGCACAATAATGAATCCGTCGTTTTCATTCCAACCTACAAGAATGTCAACACCCTTGCGGAACCGACCGGTGGCAAGAAGCTTAGAGGGAGTGTCCGGTATGAAAGGCGACGGCACCTTAGGGCGGAAAGTCCCGATCCCGCCAAGGCTTGTATAATTGAGAGAAAATTCAATTGCCGCCGTGTTGATTGTGTCGACTGATAGGGAACGGAGACATTCTATCTCGGCGGAACCATCGCCCGTCGGCGAAGAGCAACCGAGGATTTCTGTCAGTTGAGCTGTATGATTTTCGGACAGTCTAGCAGACAGCGCTGACCCGGGTAGATGCGGGTCCGGACTGAAGTACGGCTCTCTTGAAAAGGGGCTTATCATTTCCGCCGTATGAGGTTAACTGCAAGTGCACGTTGGTCCAGCCGACATCTTCACCAAATATTGTGACATCGTCTTTATCTCCCCTAAAGGATTCGATGTGATTCTGAATCCATTGACAAAGATACTGGTCCATCAACCCGGCGTTCAGGTTGTCCTCATCTCGTAGTGCCTCGGAGGCGGAGAAACCAAAGAACCCAATCCGGTAACTAAAAGTTAAATTGTGTTACGTTAGAAAGGTCATGATCTGCTGTAGCTGCGATCTGCGGAAAACCTACTTAAGTACCTAATGGCAACATACATGATGGGCAAGGCCTTCGCCGCATTCTCTCGGACGAGGCCCTCTGGATCGTAAGCAACATCGTCGTATATAGATCCAAAAGCATACCCGGCCCCGAAAAGGTAAACCATGACGGGTAGTATCTCATGTTTTTTTGTGCCTGGTGGACGGCTGATTCGAACTGTGAGACAATCCTCTGAAATGCTAGTGGTGTTGCCGTAAATACCCTCGAACTGTGGTAGGGGATTGCCTAAGGGTTGTGGACAAGCAGCCCCTGTATCCGTAGCGTTGATTGTAGTACCATGTAGCATACGAGTAAGGTACTGGGTGCTTGAAGCGATTTTGGCTGCCGGTATCCTGACGAAATCTGATGTTCAAGAACGACTCAGCGCCCCCTGAGATCTTGCTGAGATAGGAAACGCCACCAGCTCTCGCTATCGGAGTAGTTGCCACAACTTGGAGTGTTTGTGCGAGGCACAGCAAGATCTTGTCTGGATAAGGTGTGGTACTCAGCAGAATGGCATGCACGTCGACACAAATGGGTTATATCTGTGGGAATTATGTTTCTATTTGCTTCAATTAGTAGAAAAGTCTCTTGGGTAGTACAAACAAGGAACACTATCAACTATTGCTGCACTCTTATACCGGTGGCTCTACTGTCCCTTTTCCGCATGTATCTACGCCAGCACCTGAAGATATCCGAGGTGCGGGTATTAAAGCTTTCCAAGCACCCACCCTCCAAATCAGGGATGGAACCTGATTTGAAGCCTTACCATTGGCGTCTCAGACCATAACCGAGCTATTAAATCCCTCGGCGCTGTTTTGCATTGTAATTCCGGACTCCGGGCTCTACGGCATGCCAGCCTCGGTGACGATGTCTGGAGGAGATCTGAACTTTGCTGAAGTCGGCGTGATGTATCTTCCCTGTTACCGTCTCCAGAACGTGATGTTGGATTCTTATTTCCAATGAAAAGTAGGCATGCGGGCCGATGGCGTAGAATCCGACGTGCGAGCGCTAGCTACGGGTACCAAACTAGTGGGACTACTGGGATTTCATCGGTGTTTATAGTGATCATCTTGTTTGATTCTTAGGCATTTAAAACATTATATGATATATTTCATAGAGGAGCAGCGTAAGTTTGCAGAATAAGGGTACGGAGTGAAAGTTCCGCTGTCCTTCGCCGTTCTGCCGGTCAGAGATTGGGGAATAAGTCATTATGCGGTGCCCTTTCAATAGTTCTGCTGTGCTATCCTTGCTAATGCAGCTGTTCTTCCAATATCCTACATATAGATCAGCCTAGTTAGTTCGCCCCTAACTATGGACAAAAGAGCGCATATGAACTGGAATATATGTAGGGCTCTATGCGGTGCTCTATGCGGTGTTCATGTGGTATTCTCTGCGGTGCTTTATGCGGTACTCCATGTGCGACTACGTACGGCCGATCGAGAGTGAACAACGGCATCGGTGGGTTCGGTTGTCGGATGATCAAGATGTAGCCCCCTGTGTTCATATCTGTGATCGGCTACTGGGGTTAATTGGTCCGCCAGCTATACGCGCTCGGGGCCGAGCTGGGGAGACAATAGTCCAGATCAAGGAACTCAATCATGGTACATAGGGAGGTTGGACGATAAGGGAGGGGTGCCTCAAAGCCACCTTCGTCTTATCATCCACTGTACGTGATCTTAGAACGTGGCTGATGAAGTAATAAACCCTAACCAACCAACCATGATGAAGCCATTTTCCCATTGCATGAGGCTAGATAATCTCCAGTGTATCTCCAATCAACGTCACATGGTATGTCTAACCAACGTCAAATATGTCGGGCTGACAGTAGCTGGCTGTATCATTGCTGACCTACTTTGCAGTACGGCAGCCTGGAAAGATTTTCGGCTTTCATAGTCAGATGCGGTCTTCATCCCGCACGTTATTGGACGCAGTAAATCCTCTACGGATCTTGGAACCAACATCCGTAGCCGCACCGATCCGATCATCCTTCAGGGGTTCCGGGGATTTTGAGAACTCTAAACTCTCGAAATCTACCACATAAACCCGTTCTCCACTGTCTCGTCTCTTGTAGTTGGGACTGCGCGGGGGCACAATTATACCTCTCACCGGAGTCAGTTGTAATTGCCTCGGTTGTAGTTGTTATAGCTGTATCTCGGCGTCATGCCCAAAAAAGTTGGATCTCGCCAGCAGCCCGGGTACGCGTGCGAAGGTAAGCTTTATACTAATGGCTTGAGAAATATGATGACTCAGGTGCTAACTGATAAGACAGAATGTCGCAAGAAGAAGCTACGCTGTGATAGAAAACGTCCCCAATGCGGTGCCTGCGCTAACGCTCACATTACGTGCAAAGCCGTTAACCGGCGTGCGTCTCGCGAGCCCAAGCAGGGTAGCAATAATGCCCTCCATATCCGCATTGGTAAGCATTCCGCAGGTCAGCGTTTCAAATTCATCGATAGACTTGGCAAGACCGCAGCTCTGACGTGTGTGTTGTTTTGCAGCCGGCTTCGATGAACGTCTCCGTACGATGCAACAAGACAACAGCTTGGTGCAGGGTTCGGAACCTGCGGATGATTTCACCATTAGTGACTGTAAGCTGTTATTATCCACATATTACCGAGTGCAGCGATCCTGATAATGCTAAAATCCCTGAAGTGGGACTATTTGAACGAGTTGGGTCAGAAGAATCGCTCCAGCAAGACGAATTCAACTCTACCTTGCCACTTCACTTGGGAAGCGGCTGCCTGTCCCCTTTTGCATTCCTGAGCGGTCAATTGGCACATGGGTCATTGCCACAGTCATCACCGGACCAGCCCCCTATTCCCCAAGACGGCCTGGTCATATCAGACTACGTGAAAGCGGACCTGTGAGGCAGTTCTTCCCCAATGGCTAGGAGGGTGTAGGTTACTAATCGCAGGCGGAACATCAGTACCCAGCTTTACTTTGATCGGGTCCATCCGGTCGTTCCAATGCTCAACAGAGCTCGAACCCTCTCCTGGACCAAAGATGCCGACTTGGCGAATGAGTACCCTCTATGCCTCCAACATGCCATGTGGACACTTGCCATGGCATTCTCCTCTCAGTTCGACCATTTACGGGACGAAATGTATTCTAAGACCCGAGCTTCACTTGAAAGCCTAGACCAGAAAGATGGAGACGCAGGTATTTGCCATACCGAACACGTCCAGGCATGGATTCTCATCACCTACTATGAGTTCATGAAGATAAACTACCGCCGTGGCTGGCTCAGCTCCGGTCACGTTTTCCGGTTAGTACAGCTATCGAGACTCTATAGCGTAGACAAGCCTAAGCTCGCGGGGGCTTCTGATGCTGTAGCAGAGGATTTGATAGCGGTTGAGGAGAAGCGTCGGACCTTCTGGGTCGCTTATTGCCTGGATCGGTTTCTGACTGTGGCTAACGGTGCGTCTATGATGCTTGGCGAGGAAGAGGTAAGTTGCTATTCTGGCTATGCATACATTGATGAGCCATAGAATCTGACGACGAAGGTCTGTACGCGTCTCCCCTGCCTGGACGACGACTTCCAGTGCGGTCTGATCAAGGAAGAATGCTTTCTATCCGAAGCGCTCACGCTATGCGATATGCGTGCCCATTCTTCGCTGGCCGAATGCACGATGCTGGTCACCATTTGTGGCCGGGCTCAGTCTCATCAGGCCTTGTGGGCTATAGAGAACATGTACGGCCGACCCCAGGGGGACGTCGATATGCGGCATGACTGGCTCGATAACATGCTAAGTCAACGGCTGCAAAACTTGCAGGCAAACTACCCTCTGGCTTCCTCATCTAGTGATCCGATGATCACGTTTGCCTACATGGTGGCGCAGTCCACGATCATCTACTTCTGCCACATCACGAGGTCGTTGTCGTCGAACATCACCTTGGGTGCTCTGAACAGCGCTCTCACCCGCCAGAATCAACTCCAGGAACGCGCGCTTTGGGCAGCACAGGAGATATCTCGCTTGGCGAGGGACCACGAGTACCTCTATTTCAAGGCTCATACTTTCATGCCCCTTGCGATATTTCTGGGCGCCGCCAAGCTCAAGTCGTATCTTCAGGATGCGAAGGAGATGTCCCTGAACGTCAGAAGAGAGGCCGTGGAAAAGTCGCTGCAGGCTTCTCTCGAGGCACTAGGGAAGCTGAAAAAATTAAATGAATTGGCTGGCCATTATTTGAAGATCCTGGAGTCTGAGAGTGTGTCTGAGCTTGGTTGGAGTATGGGTTGAATTACCCAGCTCATACACTCGTCTATATGTTACGGCGTACAGGGGTGCTATGGGGGCTTTGCTACCGGTTCCTGTGTATTATGTGAAAATAATAGGGAGAAAAGGAAAAGGAAACAGAGCTGGCAATCCCAGGGTCAGCTATCAATGAGGTGATTACAAAGGTATGGATGCTGCCTTACAGTAACCAACTTACATAGGTACAGTACACAACCACGATTAGTAATTAAATTGTATTGCAGTAATCTTCAAAGAGTCCTAACGGAAGGCAATGGAAGTCTAAGCTCTCTACGCCCGGGATACTCCGAATCACGTGCTATCCCTTTCCCTGTACGTAGCGGCTGAACCTAACGTAGATACCCGTGTTGTATGTAATCGTGCAGTAACAGCGATCTATAGTGTACATTAAAGTCCTAAGGAGGTAATGGGTTTATAACGTATATTGGGCGAGGTGAGCTGCCTTAAGGCATACGTGGCTATAGGGAGAGGTAGCGGCTTCGACGGTTACTTTAGGTAGCTCGCCGTAGCCTAAGATAGCCCAATAAGTGTTAATTAATTTAAGAGGAAGGGGAGGAATAATGCCCAATAAGTGTTTATTGAGGCAAGAAAAAGAAGCGACCGTAGTACGCGTACGTGGTGTACGTAGATCGGATAGAGGTCGGATAGATAATGAAAAGGAGAGGTTTTCAAATAATGGCCTAGCGGCTGTCAGCGTCCTTTTGTATATGAGTGGTTCTAGAATCTCCAACCTTAATACCACTTCTTGTTGCTCCCGAAATTGAACTCCTGCTACCTAAGTAATTTTGGACTAAGTTTTACCTCTTGTGTGTGAAAGCTTCTCTGCCCACTTCGTTTTTCCATCTAGGTACTACAATATCACACAATATCCTAGCTATCTTTAGTAGTGATCCTATTTCTTGTTAACATTCCAATTAACTAAACCGACGGTCCCAGCCGAGCGCTGTATACGTGGACTAACGCGTCGTACCGGGTTGGAATGCGGCATACCTACACGTATCTGTCTCATCGGTATGACGGTACCCTAAGCCGGTAAGAGGGACGCGTCGAGATGGCTGCTCCTAGCAGCAACGAGCGACCCTAATGATATAATGGACGAGATCTGCATAATGTCAAAGATGGATACTTCGGCTCCCGCCCGCAGCGCCAACATGTTGCGCAGCTCAACAGCTACGAGCGAGTTCACACCGTGATCTGTCAGTCCCTCCCTAATGTCAATCTCGCTCTTAGACATCATGAAGATGTCCATTAGCTTCTGCGTTATTGCTTCCACTACAGCGCCCACTGCCTCCTCTCGCTGAGCCGCTTGACCAATCTTAGCGCCAAGCTCTGATGAGGTGGCCTTTGCCGTGCCGGGAGCTGCCGCGTCATGCAAAGTACGATACCGTAGTGGCGTAAAACGCAGGTCATATCCCATGGCGGTTCCTGTCCAGTGCGGCCCAGACCCGTGTTGAGGCCGAGCATAACCTGAGCAGAGTAAGGCTGACTCACTGCTGATTCAATCGCCTTCAAAAGATCTTCTTCGCTCAGTAACGTGTGGCCCGACTTCACCATGAGATTTGCCGTGCCATCGTGCTCTGCTATTACATATCCAACCGAGAGAATTACACCTAGGTCTATGGAAACGCCGGGAAGTCCAAGCGAGTTGCGGTACCGTGCCAAGGCATCCTGATAGCTTCCGCCTGCCGCGTAGTTGCTCTGACCAGGTTGGCCCAGAACACCAGCGAGCGACGAGAGCATCACAAAGAAGTCCAGCTCGAGACCTGCTAGTGCTTGATGTAAATTCCAACTACCCTGCACCTTGGGCTTCACTGCCGTCTCGTAGTCTTCTAGTGTCATATTCTCGACCAGCGAATCCTATTCAAGAGACAACTTTGTAAGCATGTGCTCTACATACTCAGTTATCTGGACACTAAGGGCATTTGATCTTACCTGAAGAACCATGGCGCCTTGAGCCACGCCTCGAATTGCAGGCATGCCCACCTGACAATCTCGTAAGGCTTTGGCCAGCTGGTCTTCTTTGCAGATGTCACAAGCCATCGCCTTGATGCTGCAGCCTAGACGACCCAATTCAGATGCGAGCGGCGCCACCTTTTCAGTATTAGCACTCCTAGAAAGCACGATGATATTTTTGGCCCCGTGCCTTGCCATCCAGTGGCAGATAGAGCGGCCAATGCCTCCAAGGCCGCCGACGATCAGATACGATACGTCAGCGCGGAATGCGGCAGACACTCTAGGGGGAAGAACCTTATGCCAGCTGACGTTAGCTAGTTTCGTTACGCAATCATGAATGTTTTTGTAGATCGGACTCTTATCGGAACAAGCTGTTGGTCACATTTCATTGATATGACTAATTTACCTAAGGGCTTGTTAGACTGCATTAGACGAAATGTTGTCTTCAATTCAGAAAGTGGATATACGGTCATGGGGCAAACGGGCATGATACGTCCCTCGCCGAGTAGGCGAACTATTTCCTTCATGGTGGATTGGATTAGGTGCCTTTTGTGCTCTTCCAACTGGAGCAGATCCATATGGGCAAAGGAAGCGGAGTGGCCGAACATAACCATCTCAAGACTGCTATTGATTATCAGAT
>JAJJKD010000220.1:0-50430 GCA_022376535.1 Xylariaceae sp. FL0662B | reverse complement strand
AAAAGGTAATATATATAATAAAATCGATTATACCGTTATATATAATATATTAAAAAAATAGTTTATATACTTAACTATTATAAATAAATAAAGCCTAGCTCTTAAATATAATTAATAAGATACGGAAGCCCTATAAATTAAAAATAAATATAAATCCTTAATTATTAATAGATAAAATATTCGTTATCCGGAAATTAGGTATTAAAGTACCCGTTATATTTCTACCGGAAGTCGTAATCTATATACCCGATATATTTACGGTATAAAAAAATTAACGTATAAATATAAAGGTAAAAAATAACGGCATTATAGCTAATTAAATAACTATCGGTATAGGATTTAGGGTATTTAAAATATTTAAATTATTAATTATAAATAGCTTTAGAAATTTATATACGTTTTTTTTATTTTCCGACAAAAAAATTCCGTACTTTATAAAGGTCCCTAATAGCTATATTTTAAAATAACGATTTACCTTATTAAAATTACGGTCTTTTTATTTTTAAAAATCTCCTTAAAATTATTTAAATATCTATTAATCTTTATATAAAAAATTATTATAGGTCCAAATAGTATTACTTATAAAGGTTATATAATATTTAGGGTTTTATAAGGGATTATTAAGGTTAATATTTTTATTAAAAAATTCCGGGTATATATATTTTATTTATAGGTATAATAAAAGTAATAATTCTTATTATATTCTTTTAAAAATAAAGGTTTTTTAAGTATTAAAGTCCGATAATAACAGGATTTTAATTAAATTAGCCATTTTAATAATATAGGTAATATAGTATAATTAGGTAATATTAAAATTAATAAGGGTATCGGGAAATGTCAGATTTCGTTAAGAAACGTTAAAATCCAATAAAATCTTAAATTTATTAATAGTTAAGGTATAGGGATATTTATTATTATTACTATTTAAGGTATACGGTATTTTCTTTTCGGCAAAAAAGCTTACTACCTTATTTTTTTATTAATTAAAATATTTTTTATAGAGTTAAATATATAAATATCCTCTTTTTATTAATAAAGTAAAGTTTTTAATCCTTTTATTATATAGCCGGCTAAATATTTAGCTAAAATTATAAAATTAAATCGGATTAAATATAAAAGCCTATTTTAAAAACTAGCTATAGTCCGTCTTTTTACCCTTACTTATTTATAATTACCTTTATAACCATTAATCAATATTAAATGGCCTTTATTATACGTACATATAAATTATAATAAAATCGCAATTTATAGTAATAATCTATTATTATTTTAATTAAAAGGTAAAAGTATAAGCTGTAGTAGTAGGGATTTAATTACCACCATTAAGGTCCTACAGGTTACGTAACGTAATCACGTAACCACGCTAAACCTAATCTAAACTAACCTACCATAGATTAACTACAGTGGTTTAACTGCAGTGGTTTAATAGCAGTGATTTAACATATAATAAAAGTAATAATTTTTATTATATTTCTTTAAAAATAAAGGTTTTTTAGGTATTAAAATCCGATAATAACGGGACTTTAATTAGATTAATTATTTTAATAATATAGTTAACGTAATATAATTAGGTAATATTAAAATTAATAAAGGTATTGGGAAATATTAAATTTTATTAAGAAATATTAAAATCTAATAGAATTTTAAATTCGTTAATGGTTAAAGTATAAGGGTATTTATTATAATTACCGTTTAGGATATATAATATTTTCTTTTCGGCGAAAGGGCTTATTATTTTATTTTTCTATTAATTAGAGTATTTTTTATAAAGTTAAATATATAAATATCCTCTTCTTATTAATAAAATAAGGTTTTTAATTCTTTTATTATATAGCCGGCTAAATATTTAACTAAAATTATAGGATTAAATCGGATTAAATATAAAAGCCTATTTTAAAAACTGGTTACGGTTTATTTCTTTACCTTTATTTATTTATAATTGCCTTTATAACTATTAATTAATATTAGATAGCCTTTATTATACGTACGTACGAATTACGATGGAATCGCGATTTATGGTAATAATCTGTTATTCTTATATTAAAAAGTAAAAATTATGGGCTATAGTGGTGGGGATTTAATTACTACCACTGAGGTCCCGCAGGTTACGTGACGTAGTTACGTGACCACGCTAAACCTAATCTAGACTAGCCTACCATGGATTTGACTGCAGTGGTTCAACTGCAGTGGTTCAACAGCAGTGGTTCAACACTATCAATATGGACTTTTTAGAGTACCAGCATTAAACACATGACATCATATACGTAAGAGCCTCAATAAACCATTCCAAGCATTCTGATCGTGTCACAAAGATGATGAGGTGGCTAGCATGCCTGAGACAGAAGACGCAGGCATCTAAGCATGCGGGACATAAGGGGAAGGGGAAGGTAATTGTACATTTATGCCCACGCCTTAGATGATATCAGTATCATCAGGCTTTAGGGATAAATGCCTAAGTATCTATAACACGGAGTGATAGTTTACAAGACAACCGGAATGTGTTGGGTAGGTATAAGACCAATATATCGTTTGATATGAAAGCTCTATTGTTTTTTAATCTAACGAGAAGTTTTGAACTAATAATTGTTATTGGAATGAAAATAACGCGCTAGTATATAATATGTACCTTTTTCTGTAATAGCCGGCCTTCAACTAGGGGAAGAATTCGGATGTCGGCAAATATCCGAGAAAACCTGAGTCGGACCGGGAGTACCTATGTATCGCGTACCTGTTTCCTATCGACTGGTATAAACCGATAGAAATTGGACGATCTAGTAAGATTCGAATCCATTTGTATTGCTGCTCCAAGAGTAATAGATAAAGTTGTCAGGCTGTTAACCCACCACGTCACGAGGCCATAAGCCCTCCAGTGGGAGAGGCAGTCCTGTTTCTACGCAAGCTCTGATTATGGATTGAAAAAAAAGGCTTGGTCTATAAATGAGACTGATCCTTAACAACAATACCGATCAAATCTATAATGAGCGCTACCATATCATTATGAGGATTTCTAGCAACGGGAAGTGGGCAGTTGAAGATATACTTAAGATTCTTCCATAGCTTAAGATTTACCAAAGCGTTCAATTTCTGGCATGTTGATCTGTAGATATTTGGCATCTCTAGACTCTAGTATTCTCAACACAGCGCCATTCAGATATATAGAGTTTGGGCCAAGGCCTTTAACCTAATGATGAGTTTTGAAGAGTTTAAGCATATGCTTGAGATAATTATGTAATCTCATGAATTCAATGGATATCCCTTCAGCATTCTTTCAAGAGCCTGTTCATCTTCGTTCCTATATTTCAAGCCTTATAATTGTTTGATAAGAGGCGACGAGTCTTGGCTCGAGCTGTATAACTTGATGGCATCCACCATCTCTTGTTAGCTCCCGGGATTTACAACACAGCCTAGTGGGAATAGTTGCACAGCGGGGTATGGAGTCGTGCGAGGACGGGACCCGTGTTGATGTAACACATAATCTGTATATTTGGCTAACGCATTCGGGATCCCGAAGAGCCGGGTACCTTCGCTAAGCCCATATTTACAATAGGCACCTCACCTTTCTACATATAGGCATACAAGCCGGCAGACCGGCTTACGAAGTACGTATAGGTACGCAGGGTAGGCCCGCTCAGAATCCACACAAGCTTTTAGGCTAGTTCAGCTAAGCTCTTTTTAGAGGCGATCTTGACAGCCTTGCCGGCTTCTACTACTATAGTCAGCAGATTCAGTTTTGAGGTACTCCGTATCTTGCTAGTAGGTTGCATCCCGTGGAAAAAAGAGCATGTTACCGGACTTTCGAAACTTTTTTTTCTTGTTGTCTTTACTTCACGCCGCATTTGTTTACTGGGAATAGCGTCAACGTGATTAATAGCAGTTTTCCATGATGCGGGGATTTATTTTACATATTATACTACAGGCCAGTATTTGTTTTAATGCTCGACCTTACGATCTGGGGTTGGCGGCAGGAAAGTTGATCATCCCTTCAATAAGAGTGCAGCGTTCGGCATACATTGCCGAGTATTAGTGAAGGTTCACCACCTATTAGTCGTGCCAAGGCCAAACAAATAACACCAGAAATGGAACACACCACCGGTGTAGATTGTATCATGCATGTATGTAAAATTCATATTCTTGTGCTGCTATTCGTATACTCTACTCTACTCTACTCTACACTCATTATCAATAAGTACCAGGCCAAGTAAGAGCCTAAGACGAATATTGGAAGTTGAACCAACGCCAAATGAAGGCATCGATACCTACCCATATATACCCTATATAAGAGCGGATGATGTACACCTTTGAAGGTAATCCGTATTTATGTACTTTAGGTAGGTAGTCTGGCAGTATGGTACGTAATTGCAGTGGGTACCGCGATCATGCACGGATCAGCTTAGGGTCTCGGCCTGTGCCGGATAGCCGGGTTAGCGCAACAGCCTCATGCCGGAAAGCCGTTCGTAGTGCAGGGAAAATCTCCAATTGCTCAAACTTGGCAACCCACCAAACCAGAACTCTCCTTACGCTACTTTTCTTATTTATAACAATCTCGAGATATCGACTTCCGCCCACGGACGATGCGGCGGCCCAGTCCAATTCACTCATTTAGCCGCTGCCATTGCTATTAATCAAGAGAATTAATCCAGCATTTCAGCATTTCGGCTTTTCAGCATTCGGCATTCTTTCGCGCTGCGCTGTCCCATGCTGCCACGATGCGCATTTGGCCGCGACACTCGTCGTCCACGTCGGCCACCTCTCACGACGTGAGGCTCGACACGATAACCCGGCAGATAACCCCCAATCCACCGTCGTCGTCGTCGTCGCCGTCGTCGTCGCGGCCAGGAACCCCCGGAGAATCGAGGCTGGCCGTCCTGCCGCTTGAACTCCAGTTTCTTATCATTTCTGAATTGGACCTCCAGAGCATGATCACCCTCCGGCAGACTTCGCGCCTCTACCGCCACCTTATCACAGCTGACCTCGTTCGCAAGCACTTCATCCATGAGGGTCGCTGCGATCCTGTGCTTAAGGGCTGCTGCGCCGAGTGCCTGTGTATGCCGGAACTCGATCGCCTCATTTTAGATACGTCACGTGACGACGAATCGTGGCGGTCGATATGTTTCCGGTGTTGGCGCAGCCGGCTCTACTATCAGAAACAGCGCAAGCACTGGCCGCTCGTCGAACTGGCCAACGGCACTCATGGCTACATATGTCAGTTCTGCACGTGGCCAGTTCAGAGCGGAAATTCCGACGGTAGCCTCGACCTGTTACATGCCGCCTGCAGGGTCAGAAAGTTCACTGTTGTTGTCATATGGCTGGTCATGGCCTTCATACAGTTCGGACTCGGAATGCTGGCCGCCGTCCTAGCCTGGACCATGTACAAGCACCAGATGCCCGTCTTGGTTCCAGCAAGCGTATGCTTTCCCGCTTCTCGTCTCGGAACACGACCTCTAACTTGACATGTAGATCGATTTTGCTTTAGCCATCGTAGCACTGGTCATCTTCGTGATCCGTACTGGCACGACGAATAATAGGACATATACGCGGGCACTTGCCACCGAGCTCGTCATAACCTTCATACGTATCCCACCCGTCACTTACACCGCGCGCGAAACGGTCATCAGCGAGAATACGCAACCGGGCGCACTCCCGAAATTTAGTTTCGGCGTCTTCCTAATTAACCTGTAAGTTGCAGACACGTGCTACGTCGTGCCTAGCACTGAATCTTTGCTTCAACAATAGGATATTTCGTCTCCTAGATATGGTCGGCTACCTCCTACTAAATTGCGGCTATGACCCGCAAAATATATTCCAGGCCGGCCTCACTATGAGAAAGAAAGTGTTGTATGCGTCCTGTACATTTATGGTGTGGTTCGCGTTCATTCCATTTTGATAGCGTTATATTCGTCGTGGTAGGCAGCATATACCCCCAGCAAGTTAGATCACGATTCCACAGCCGCGTCAGTTGACATGCTGCTTGATACGAAGCATGACCTTAATAACATAAATATATTTATATATTTATATATCCACATCATTATCATGTCTGGAACTTCACAGTACATGTCTACAGAAGTCGAAGAGCTTTAGGGTCATTGCCTAAACTCAACCACATAATCCCGCAACCGGGACTTCACTCTCACATTCATCAATTAGAAAAGCTGCTGAGACGAAATCTAACTCATTATTACGCAAATCCGAGATTGTGAAAAACAACAGAGTACGAATACTAACGCAACGCGAGATTCCAATATAAAGGATAGACCTAAAACAAATTGTAAAGAACGACGAAGCGGAACGATCCGCCCATGAACTGAAGGGTCAGTCTCAAGATGCTAACATAGTGAACCAACCGACCAGCCCCACATTGACTCGACTCCAGGCTCAAGGCTCGTCTCTAGGATTTCCGGACGTATAACTGAATGACTGTCCTGCCATCTGGCAGGTGTGGAGTCAAATGCTTCACATGAGGCAGCAGGTTCTCCGTATAATTCTCCTGGAGCGTCTCTTGAGTATCGGTAGGCAAAATCGGGACACCCGAGAGCATCCTATATTCGTTAGTATCATCCTTTGTGAGAATACATTTAGGTGGTTGCATTACAGTGGTGGGCCCATCAAGGTGATGCTTTTCCTGACCTTTCCAACTTCAACCGTATACCCGTAAATCCGCGGAATAAGGGGTAACCCGAGATCCGCCTGCTCCTTTTGGACCCCGCCCCACATCATGGCGACAGGGCGGGCGATGTCACAGACCACAGTCTCAATTGGAGCTCTCGCATCCCCGCATAGGACGAAAGTCGAGTTGTCAGTTTCGACTAATCCCTCGTGCTTATTGAGCGCGCCGTCGAGGACGGTGAACCCGTACTCCTTGTCTTCCAGGAACTTCTTCTCGACCTGGGTATAAGACAGGTTCTGGATGAATAGCTTGATGGCCTTGCTGCCCATCTTGTAGCTCAGAAGATCCCGGATGCAGAGCGTGAAAGCGAGCTCTCTCATAGCCGGCACCTTTTTCCTGTCGTCCTTTTTCATGTCGGGGTTGTTGCTGTTTCCAGGGACGTCCTTTGAAAAGTATAGCGAACCCCCCCCAGAAACAGACAATCTTGGTGATCTCCGAAGGGTATTCGGTCTCCTCCAGTTGCTTTCTCAACATCCCGGCACCGGTCTTTGGGTCGTTCCACTCTTTCTCAAACTGCTCCCTGACTTCCTGGAAGTCTTTCTTCATCTGTTCGAAGCTGGGAAACTCAGGTTGCCGAAAGCGCAAGACATGCAAGCCACTAAGATCACTTCACATCGTCAGTTATTGCTCATTTTTTAGTGGGGAAACTAGAAAAGGGACAGGAAAGGGCTAATTGACATACTCCCAATTAGGACGAGGCTCGTCAGTCGGCGCTTTGAGGATGGCCCAATCCGACAGCTGGATTTTGCCTGCTCCTGTCTCCTTCCATTTATCGTAGACGGCGTCTAATACCTCTTCAATGCCCTCGACGCCCATGTACCACAGCCACAACATGGTGTTCGCGTACTCAATGACGGCATTAACACGCTTCTCGCCCGTGAGCTCAGAGTCGATCGGCTTCGAGTACGAGAACTTCAGATCGGACGCGTTGGACGGTGGCTCCAAGGGCTGAAAGATTGGGAGGTCGAACCTTGATTCTGCCATATTCACGTTGCTTCTGCAGTAGGTCAAGATACGAAAGTAAAGTAAGGAAAAACTGAATGAATGGGAAGAATCAAAGGTCACAGTTGCTGTGTCTGATAGTGAGGATGGAGCTCCATCTGCACCTCTTATATATGCGAATTCCCGAGAGAAATATGACTCACGTCAAACAGCCGTTAATGGGTCACTGCCATCAAGGACAAAGACTCGAGTCTAGGTGACTGGTACCGTTGGTTCCATATCACGGGTCTCCTGTCAGCATGATTCACATTTGTCCAACGATTCAGTCTTGTTTGGTCTTTTCCGATGATGATTGTCTCCAAGAAGATGGGATACAAGCACCAACAATATACAGCATGAGTCAATTCTCGTGAGGCCAACGTAAAGAAATGCAGGGGTGGAAGGGGGTAGGCGATTCTTTGTGTCCCTCATGTTGTTGGACCATACAACATCACGGGGCTATACAAACACCGGGTTGGCGGAATCAAACAGTCCATCTATTTATGACTCGAAAAGATAATAGCCAGGATACCCGGTGTGTGAACGAGCATCAACCTAGGGGTAATAGCAGCGATATTCTGTATTCCGGAAGCAGCAGCCTTTCGTTGCTCATATTTGGGACCCATCGGACCATCAGTTGGATACACCGTAGCTACTTTCCACGTGATTGAGGTACCTTTTGATCAGGGGGTTAGTACATATCCTATTTATTTCGATGTTTTCTTGAGAGCTACGGCTTTGCAAAGAGGAGAATCGCCTTCCTGTGTTGTCTCCGGGGACTGCCCACAAGCCCAGGGAATAGTTTCTTTAGTCAGGTCGGCCCAGATGATGCCTGGAAACCCCTACTGCTATATTTGGGTTCTTCGTTGGTAGGCCCATAAGAAGCATATTGCACCATGTTGGAATGTATGTACAACCACACCGACTCATTCCCTTTATTTCCGAGGCCCAGGGGCGATGTTATGGTCGCTAACATCGTGTTACCGAACCGCCGGAAGCTCGGAAACGGTTTTAGAGATCATTGGATGTTGGTTGGAATAGGTCTCGGCCTGGAAATGGGGACTGATAATATGGCCTAGCAACGACCTGAGCGCTTCATTGCAATCTAGCTTTTCATTCTCCTATGCCTGGCGTTCCTCATACGGGTTGACAGGCATTAGGTACGAACAGGACCGATTGGGCAAGTATCTAGCCCACGAATATATCTAGCTTATTGCTTAATAGTCGCGAGTCTCGATCCACGTCATCTTGGATACGAACAGAAAAACTATATGGCTCCGGGGGAGGAATGTCGTCAAAAACATTCGGGGCGTGATGCCGAGCTGAACCAGGTTTCCCATGCAAGTCACCAACCCGGGCTGTATACAAGACTGGCCAACGGGTTTGACAACCGCTTATGACTGACTGGCCAGGTATGCCGGTAGAGTGTAACTACAATCTTGCATTACCTACAGATCAGATTGGGACCAATTCATCGGGCTCTGTCCCTGTAATAGGTACCTACTGTACCTTGAAGGAATGCAAATCACGTGTCCGTTTAAGTTGCATTCCACGGTGAAAAGTCGAGTGTTCCCTGTTGAGTCATGGGGGATAGTGACTCTGTAGGTACTGCTGTCCGGGGTATTCTTGCAGTTGTGTTGAACAAAACATTACGGTTTATTTTAAGAAACGGAAGGGTGGAGGGGGGTCTAAGGGAGCTTTAAAACCATTAATACCTTTTATCACAATAATCAGCATCACTCCCGAGAAAATACTTCCACGCAAAGTTCTTATTTTTCCGAGTCCTCTCTGAGATGACTATTAGCAAATCTCCGGTGTTCTATCTTCTATATTTCTGCACTCATCCGCCTTATAGGTGCTTCATCATATCAGCAGTCTCTTATATCGACCTTTTCGCTGCTTACTTGATTTCATGCTCGTTGCAAAGTTTCAAATCTGGCTTCATGGACCATTATGCGAGACCTCTTATGCTTGGAGGCTAAGCAAGCTCGAATTCAACAGATCTAAGACTTGGTAAGACTTAACTTTTCAACAATTAATAAGATGGGGTATTATGTCTTGAAAGTCTTAGCTAACAAATCAACGCTGTTCAGTTTTGAGATAATGCTCAATCGAGTCCCTCGAGTGTCCAAGAGAATGCGTGCGAATATATGCGAAGAGATCAAGTCGGATCAAAGGAGTATATATTGGTTAGTTGGTTGTTGCTAATTACTTACAGGTGAGGTTGAAGATCGAAAGGAGCGTCTACCAGCTGCAGAATATAGGGGATACAATTGGGACGGCTTCAACTTCTAACGCGTCACCACTCCACGTGTGATGTCGTACTGGACGAGTGTTGTACTTCCTGCCTCTTCGGGCTAAGAACGATGCCAGGCGAACCCAGTGAACGTCGGTATTCTAACAAAGTAGTTAGCGCTATGAAGTAGGTATTAATACCATTACTTATTAATAGTATACCATACCCCGCTACTCCAACTACATGCCTAGCTCATAACCACATGCAAATCTCATCGAATTCACTCATCTAATTTTGATCGAGTACACGGCCTGCTAATGACGTGGGGCTTTGGCGTCAAATGATCTATAAATCCTACCACCGCGATCTTAATATTTCACCAACCTAAAACGTCCATCAGGTCGATTTGCCCAGCCACACACGCGAGAAATGGCTAGCCAATTGGCGTTGCGGCGGGAGAACGCGCAAGGAAAGCAACTTATTACGTCGCCTGTCTTTGACATCTTCTACGAATACCTGCAACCAGAGAGCACCGTGTCCGCCGCGCAAGCCGCTGCCGCCATATCGCAACTGGCGCCCGCACCGAGCGGCGAGACGAACACGCTCGACGACGGCTTCCTCTGGCAGTTGTGGGCCGACATCATCGCCGTCGCGGAACAGATCCCGCACGACCATGCCGGCCAGGACAGGTTGGTCAGATTCATGCGGGAGCTGACGCTGCTGCCCGACACCGGGGTCACGGTGTGGGAGGTATGTCACAAGCATGGCCACTATTACCTACTAAGCCGAGATGCGGGGGGAATCTTTCGATCTCATACTTAGGGAGCTAAGCTAGCTGGCTGACTGACGATACCTGCGATCAGAAGCGCTTCTGGACCGATCTCCCGGTCCTCGGAGCCGCGTGGCGGGAACACCTGAACGGGCCCGGGCACGCGGACGCCGAAGAGGCGCAAGCGGAAATCGACACGGCCTGGGTGCGCTTCCACGCCTTCTCGGCCCGGCTGATCGGCGCCGGCGTGGCCCGCCTCGAGAACCAGCCCATCTGGATGCTGCGGGACGCCCTGGAAGAGAAAGAAGCGTCGCCCACGGTGGACCGCGACTTGATGGTGGCGGCCATGTACATCGAGTACGCGGGCCCGGTCCTGGTGGAGGCCCTGGCGGCCGATCCGGACCCGGAGCTCGACGACCGGCGCCGGCGCATGCTCAGGGGCGGGGCGCTCTTCCCGGATACGACGGGGTTGCGCCTGGAGAGGTGGTCGTTCTGGATCAGGCGGTTTCGAGAGCTGGCGGAGAAGACGGGGTCGGGGGATTCGAGGGCGATGGCGCTGCGTGCTGCGAGACTGATGGAGGTGTGGAGTGAGAAGAGGCTTGAGAAGTAGTACATAGAGCTCCCGATGGGCGGGCGTATACGTAGGTTGTGAATAGGTGCAATTCCTATTAGCGTTAGCTACGTAGTTCTTTCGTCTTGTGGCTCAACTCCGATATTATGCTATGAAGCCATGGGATGAGTCGTGGTGTTGTTCCATTTTCATCTGTATGCATGTATGGTTGTGGGCGAAAGGTTAGGTTTGGAGTGAGGGATTGCGATGCGATCTCGAATCGACGTGCGAAACTAGGCATAATGAATCTGGTTGTTTCATGAGTTGATAACTATAGATTACATTACAGGATTTGCCATCTCTGACAAAATATATACATACATATATGGTTGCAGGAAAGACTGTCGCTCTACAACCCTTCATTAATATATTAGTTACCCCCTAACTGGCCAAGCACCCTATCGACCGCTATTATAATAATTCAACATGCATAAAATATCAAAAATTCATATGTATATATGTACGGATCCGTACATATCAAAAGTATGCTAAATCTTGACGAAGGAAGCTCGTCTCTGTGCCTGTCAGTAATTGTTTCACAGGAGATGGGCCATGGCTGAAGACTTACATACCTATTATATGATACACTATCGCTTCTGATTTGGTGCCGGGTTCGGCATCATAGACGCTAGAATCCCCGCCATGCGCGCTCGAGATTCCGCCTCAGTAAGGGGCGTTGGGGATTGTGGTGGCCTGAGGTGTCGGTCTTCAGCGTGGCCCTGCGGGTTCAAGAATCGTTGCATGTTGTAGTTGATGTCAACTGGAACATTAACGTTAATCGTAGGCTTATGGCTACCAGAAGTATCGTTGTGACTAGTACATTTCAATATTGTTAGCGACTGGGGATGCATTCACGAGTCACCGTTCAAACTATTGAGTAGACTCTTTATTAAGTCGAAACCATCGTAATTTGGAGATAGTCGGGTATTATTCCCTTCTCTATTTTGTAAGTGACCCTTACTTATACGTGCGTGCACTTACTTTAGGCACTGGACAGCACGGGCCGAACCATCTGCTTGGCTGTTGTCCGCCATGTTTCAAGCGCCCAATCAAATAGGCCAATTGCAACTTAATTTTCGACCGGTTGGGTCGGTTTAGTGTCGTGCGCGGGTCGGGACTGGTGCAATGAACGGTGACCCTCGCCGTCTGGGGTACGGTAAAACGTCCGCGTAGGGTACAGTAACTTGGAAGACCGACTCCGTATTGTGGGTAGCCAAACAAACACAACTACAACAACAGCAACAGCAACACCACAGGACAGCAGGCCTGGTGGCGTCAGCGTGGGGTTTCGTCGATCCGTGTGAGAATAGTTGCATCTATGAATGACTCGAGATAGAGGTCTACACCACGGATTTATATACGCGTAACTGGACCGACTTGTTCGTTCAACAAACACACTCAGCCGCCCCCCACGAGACAGACATGATTGCCGGAGCAGATAGGGGTTGGTGGTTCACCGTATCACGACATTTCCTGACGTAGCCGCCGGAGAATAGCGTGATGTCATTTGCGATCTCTACCTATTATGTAGAGAGCCATTACGTGCAGTGAAGCTAAAAAAAAGGAGGATGTGAATGGCTGTCGCTGTCAGTAAGTTGGGGCTGATGGACCAGCTCCAGATACGCTTGTGCCGCTCTAGTACACTGACGCCTGCTGATCTGCTTCTGTTTGGAGGTATAGCTCGACTCGGAAATCGGACCATACCGCGTATGTGGGCCGATTCTTTTCTCGAATTGTTGCACAACAGGAAGAGATTCCCATGGCTGACCGGTCATATTCCAACAAAAACACCATGGTTAGGCTTCACGATCTTCACGCTCCGCTAGCGGCTCCGCTGTGCGTGTCCTCCTCGTGACCAAGACTTTCGGCTGATCTTGTCCCTTTCCACCCTCATTATTGAGTCCTAGATACGTCCTTTTAACCCATATCTCTCGAAGCAAGTGATTGTCAAGTACGATAGTGGCAAATTACCTGGTCGCCTTGCCGTCACCAGAACCGCACGAGAGCTTCTTCCAGACAACACTATGGACTCGGCTGACTTCACCGAAAAGAAGAATCGCAATGTTGTCCATTCCAGACGTCACGATGCATAAAGCACCGAGCACTAATCAATGATCAAAGGACCTACATAGACGCGAGTCAAGTTGGCCATACCGGTCGTTGACACCGGTCGTCGGAATTAAAGGCAGAGTAGTTCTCAGCCCCCGTCGATAGATTGCCCAGACCTGCAGTTTTCTGGCTTAGTTGTTGGACAGACTATGAAATGTAAAATCTACCTACATGGCCTAGACCATTCGATGGCTACGTAGGTGATTACACATAATAACATAGCATAGATAATAACGATAAGACAGTTCCTCCGACTACACTACTACGTCATCAGTACGGAAGCGTTGCTGTTAAAGGTTTTACGGGCTGTGATGTGGATACGGCCCCTGAGACCCCTGAGACCCCTGAGACCCCTGAGACCCCAGTCACCTCCACTACTGTAGGTAGACCCCAACCATGCAGGGCCAGCACGTCAGGGCCCTGGGACCCCTGAAATCCATATGAAGAGGGATGGGCTTTTGATGATTCGCATCTACGTACGAAATGCACATTGATTCCACTAACAAGCCTCGTATTACCAGCTCCGATTCCCCTCCGAAGAACAAATCCACGCAGCCAGTTAGCACCGAGGCCTACCAGCCCAACGAATGATCGTCGATTGGGCTGTCTAGCTAACTAGGTCAGCTAAAAGTGACAGGTCGCACTCAGGCAAACTTGCAGACTCGGCTGCTGCTTGGCGGTCAGCAGACTCCTGTTCATCAGTGAAGATATACCCAAAGTTGCCCGGGATCTTTGTCCGCCTGGTTCGCGCATTCAGCACGTCGACGGCCACGGCACATGGTCTGCAGGGGTTTGCGGCAACTTGGCTTTGTCTACCTAGATCGTTTAGACTGCAGGAGACGATGGTGAGCCATGACATGAAGCCGCGCCAACTGCCACGGCTCGCGCTACCTACACGCAACAACTCGCGCAACGTGCGACGACTGAAGCTAATGGGATTTCACCAGTCCCAACCTTTGATGACGCAAAATTATTATACTGCGTAGGTCTATCATAGGTAACGTAACGTCGCAGGCCCATTCCCCCGCGCGCTAGCACGGGCTTCGTCCCGTTTCCCGTCGCCAGATCTGCTCTCGAGATGCGTTAAACTAGGTATGATGAGGAAAACCGCCGAGCGTAAGGCTCTCGGTCTCACCGCATCACGCAGATCCGTTCTTAAGAGTCCTCTCTTATTATCAGACATGGGGACAGAACTAGGATTTTGGGGGAATCCAATATCGGCACTTCTCATCTACGTACGTAGTACTCTGTACGGTCAGCCCCGAAACCTACCTACCCAGGTAACGACTTTTATCCAGACCACGAATGCTATAGCACATGAAGAATTCCCCTTTTTTATTTTCCCTTCCGTATTGAATGCACGGACTCTCTCTTTCTCCCTCCTCTCTGCCATCTCACACCACCGCCCGGTACTTCCTAGAGAATCCCGAACGTCCAGGAGCTCTCCCACGAATACGTCTCACCCGGCGCGGTGATCTGCGCGTCGACGTGTCCCCATTCCGGGCTATTCGCGTTCCATCCGTTAGTGTCCTTGTTAACACACGCAAATTCATTACAATTTTTTCAACCGGGGGGTCAAAAGCGAAAACAATCCATTTCAAATCGAGGGGGAAAAAAGGAGGGGGAGGGGGTCAAAGTATCTTACTGGTTTATGCCGTCGACATAATCCTGGGCCTCGATCGCGACGCAGGAGCTCCGCGGCACCGTGCGGCGGTCGTCGGTGCCCTGCGTGCTCTTGAGCTCGGCCGTGCCGTCCATCCAGTTGCACGTGTAGACGACGACGCCGGGCTGGTCGGTGCGCAGGTCGGCGCGGATGCCGGAGAAGTCGCTCGCGAGCGTGAGCACCGGCGTATCCCTGCCCAGGCCCCCTTTCGCATACCTGTCCACCTCCACCTCTACCTCCACCCCCACGTCTATCTCCACATCTACCTCCACCACCGCCTCCTCCTCCTCCTTCTCGATCAGGAAGTATCCGTTGTAGCCCTCGCAGGAGCCGCCGCCGGCGTCGCAGTTGCCGGCGAAGCTTGGGTCAGAGCGCGCGTGTCCCAGCGTCAGCCCGGCCCGGCTCGCGAAGTCGTTCACGCTACCCGGCGCCGCCGTCGCGATCTCCCCCGTCGGCAGCGCGCCCGAGTCCCCCGGCAGGTACCGCCGCGAGTACGGCATGTGCAGCGTGTGGTTCCAGATCTCGACCGCGTCCGGGTTCTGGAAGGCGTCGAGGTTGAAGTACGTGTGCTGCGTGAGCATGAGCGCTGTGTGATAGCGAGAGAGAGAGAGAGTTAGTCAGTCAGCGGGCCATACGGCGGTGAACAAGGCCGGTCGGGTTAAGGGCGGGTGAACGAACGCGTCTTGATGTCTTTCGACGTGGCTTCCATCTTGATCTTCCACGTGCTCCCGCTGACGCTGTAGGTCACCTGGCCGTCGACGCGGCCCGGCATGCCCTGCGACGAGTTCGACGCGTCTTGGATCGCGAACGTGATGGCGTCGTCGCTGGCGGACGTGACGTTCCAGACGCGGTACGACCAGTTGTTCGTGCCGCTGTGGAGCGTGTTGGTCCCGTCGTTCAGCTCCGTCGTGTACGTCGTGTTGTCGATCGTGTACTTGCCGTACCCGATGCGGTTGACGTAGCGCCCGGGTATGCTGTTGTACACGGGATGTGACGGGTCGATCGCTAGGTTCGAAATATCAGCCAGGGAACGCGAGCGAGCTGTTGTCTCGGGTGTATGAGGTGATGTCGTTACCGTAATAATCTACGTCGTCGTATCCAAGTACCACGTCAATGTCGTCGCCGTTCTTGTCTTTGACGAAAAGATTGGTTAGGGTAGCGCCGTACGGGATGAACTGCGTCGCGCATCAGCATTGTGATTGATCGCATTTGCCCTGGTATTATTGAACCTGTGCTTTGATCCCCGGAGCGGAGATGGTGTACTTCCCATCATCCCCTAGGCATGAATCCTGGGCAAGGGCAGACGTCACTGCAACCAGCGCCCGAATGGCTAGAGAGCACCGCATTTTGTCGACTAGATTAAGTATGTTCGGCGTATATCACAACGAAACCAGGGCCTAACAGCTGCTGCTTAAAGGGGGGGGCACAGCACTTTGGGGAGAAGGGACTTGTGATTTATCACCAGCTATAGAGCTATCAAACCCCGCCTTTCAAATCCCATATCCCCGGGAAAATAAATATGCAGAACGGACTTCACGATGATTAACTTGTTATAGGTGAAGTTTGAAGCGTGACGCCATATAATCAGGGTCCTTATGAAACGGAACGAAGCGGCCCGTGGCGGGTTATGGGGTTGTCCAGGAGATCGTGGGGTAATAATACATAGCCTGATTAAACAACTGCCAATAGTATCAAAGGATTTTCCGATTACCCTCAATGGTTCAACCAGCCCCTTGAATTTCCGGGGTAAAGGCAACCATTAACCTAAGTATAAAAAAGGTGCTCCTGGGCCCTGGCGAGCTGGCCAGAAGGAACATGTCCGCATATATTATGATGTGAGAGTAGAATAAACCTGAGCAATATCAACCCAATGGAGACATTGTCACCAAGTTACGACGATTTTGAAGTACTCCAGGTTTATTATTGTCAACGCATTGGGAACATGTCTACTCATTATGGGGGAAATTCCGCCGATTGCACACATACGATCGCTTAGGTAGTTTCCCTCAGCTCAGAATAGATATATGATAAAGTTTTTTTGGTACATATCTTCTTGCTGCGAATCGACTAATATCAGTGGGGTTTGGTGAGATGAATCATAAGATAATATTTTTTGACAGTTCTAGGCAGAGGCTTTCCGAGGCTTCCCGGCACTCTGTTGCTGTCCTTGAAGTATGTACGCCACGCGTATATCACAAAAACGCTAGGGCGTATTCTTATATACACTTCGCAGAGATCAACTACTCGCTTCAGAATAAGATGTTTTGCATTTAAAGCGATGAAGCAAATTGAGAGAATTCGTATAGGTAGTAACCTTTAGGCATGTTCGCCAGGAATCGATGATAATTTGGTAGACTTCAAAGTCGTAATTAATTGAACAGGATCTCAGAAGGAATTAAGATAGATCTAGCATATAGTGATACAAATGTCTCTCAAGGAATCGAATTGATTACCTTGCTTGTGGTGCATTATCCAATTATTATATTTAGATCTCGCCTTTGCGTTGATGCACAGACACTGATTTCTATCGAACGAAATAAACTACATTCCAGCCAGCTTTGGTTCTGAAAACGTACCCGGTGCGCCGAAGCTAGTGGATAAAGCGTTGTTATGGGGGCTTTGTTCAAGACATGAGCTAGGTTCACTCCGAAGCATAGTCTTGACATGTCGTGCTATACTTCCTCGCCAAGTACAATTCGCACCTTAAGTAACTAGTTCATGTAGCATTCAACTCATATTTATCCTCTCGCGTATCATATATAATAGCTTCTTGCCTATATACACTACCATCTTTTCTCTAGCTAATGATTGATATCGATAGACCTAGAAAGTCTTAGCTCTTCGAATCTCCCTAGAGAGGAGAGATCCAGTCACTTCAACTGGATACCCACTACGCAAGCGCCATGTATACATTAAATAAACGAGAGCTAGCAAAAAAGGGCCGAGAATTAGAGAGAAAGTACCGAGATACTGTCACGGAGCTTGCTAAGGAGAAAGGAAAAAGAAAGAGGCTCGAGAGGAGTATTGCAGAACTTGAGCAGTCGGCAGACTCAAATCAAACTCTACAGCTCGACACGATCCGTCACCTCGGTGAGGTTTTTCAACATCTAAAGGAGGAAAATGAGAACGCAAAGAGGATCGCGGCTGAGAAAATTGCGGAGCAGGAGTTTACTATTCTGACGTATAGGCTTAATTTGGCAGGATCGCAAGGAGATATAGGTCAAATACAGGAAACCCAAAGACAAATGCAGCAATATATTGCGTCAGCCAACTATGAGTTACAACAAAGAAATGAAATAATCAACGAAAGAAACCAGAGACTTCGGGAGTATGAGAACGGAGCGGTGAACCTGGAATCCGAGAGAGTCCGGCATCTCCAGACGGTGATTCAAGGATTAAACGAACAAATTGACCGAATAACGGCGGAGTCTACCGGGCAAATTGCGTGGCTAGAGGAAAAGGTGAAGCGCTCGGAAGAGCGGCCGGAAGAAGGCTTGTCGAATGGCTCGCCCGAAATAATACAGGACCCTAAAGCGACCGCCAAAAAGCTAAATAAGGGGAAAAACCCTGAGGTATTTGGAGGGAAGCAGCAGGAAACTCGGAAACCGGAGCACGCGATCGACACGGAAGGGTCGCAAGAATCCACAAGGAGTGAGAAATTGGAATGGGAACGGGAGAGACAGTCTTTTCTTGAACAGATCAGCGCGTTACAAAACAACAATGTCAATCAAACCAGCCATGGTAAGCAACGTCGAGGACTTTTTTTATTAAATTCGAACTCCAACCCCTGCCCCCTTTTTGGATCTACGAGTATATATTTCCGACCGGATCGTATGCTGTAGTCCAAGCCATTGGGACCGCATCCCATCATCCACAAATCATTCTCAGGACATCTTGAAAGAGTAAATAATACTAACGCTGGATGCTCTAGTCTTCAGTCTAGTTCCCTACCCGGACCCGGACCCGCGGGACATCTGGAACGTGAGTTCGTGGCTGTTTTCTGCTGGGGTACATTGCTAACTACGTACTACAGGACTTTGATAATCTCGTTGTTAGCGTGACTGGCTGGGTTTCTGAATGGATTGAGCCAGTCCTAACAGATGGTCCCCGGCGAAGCGCTGTTATTAAGACTGCGAATGATGTGCACAAAATCAGGCCACTGCGTACGATGATGACGGACCATCCAGACCTTAGTAAGTCTTCAATGGTTTTTTCGTCTTTATTTATTCCCTATCTTGGTGTATCAGAGTCCCTTTTACTTTATAGTGGTTTCCCTGGTGTGTAGCAGAATTTCGGTGCTCGGGATAGCCTGACACGGGGAGAATAAAATCGCTAATCCTGGTTTTTTTGATATAGTCGTCGCCTCATGTTACAGCGGTACCGACACAGATGTGGTAATTGCGTTGATCATGCGTTGGTTGCACGCTGAAATATTTTCGACGGACTTATACGGCGTCCTGCCGAACGCCGTCGGAGTGCTGACAGGGGTTCAGAGAAACCTAGAAGCTTACGCCCACCCCCCGAGAGATCTTATCCACATTCGAAACTTCCGCGCCAATGCGTTCGCCGGCATTCTCAGCGATCCCGACTTCTCGTCGCGGCGTAAGACCCGTCGAGATGAGCTGGCGAGAGAGCTCGGGTTGCACTTTATCGCCTTCGAGGGACAAGACGAGCGCGTGAGGATGTTCGACAGCCTGGGCGACGAGATAATCAGGCAGGCCTTGGCGATCCAGGAGAAGATAGCGATTTCGAAGACCTTCTTCGAGTTCGACTTCCTCAGCTTCCACGATTCAGCCCTGAGGCCCCGAGCTAAGCCGAGCGCCCAAGCCCTGCAGCTCTTCGAGGAGCAGAACACAGTGCACTGCTACGACGTCATGGCAGACCGCCGGCGCGTCGGCCTGTCGAAGAAGACGGCCGCCGACACGCAGAACAACCTCTACCCCATCTGCGCCGTAATGCCGCGCATCACGTCCAGGTACGTCGGGCGCAACTACGACGACTTCCCCCGCGAACTCGTCTACCAGCCGACGGTCCTGGTAGCCTGGGGATCCCGCGAGCGCAGGCAGGACTACCTCAAATCGTCGAAGGAGTCTCGAAACTTGATGAACGAGATATGTAGCCCCGGCAACAATGCCCCCAAGAGGGAAAAAGGCCAATCGTGGAGTTGGCCGAGCGATATTGAGCTACAGCCGGCTGAGCAAGACGGCGCAAGACGGTCGTTGGGACCGCGGCCCAGTGTGAAGAAGATGCATAAACGGGTGGTGGCTCTACTCCGTGAGGCAGGGGTATTTGAATAATGATTGTCGCATTTAAATAGTGCTCGACCCTTTTAATTGACGGTTAGCCACTATATGAAAGGGCGATTGCGAGGTCGTTTACGGTATCTTGGCCGGCCAGCCGTCTTGGCTAGCCCATAGGATACATACTTACTATACATGTATATTATATATCAGGTCTATTGGACTTTGTATCTGGCTAGGGTTTTTTTTTTTTTTTTTTTTTTTTTTTTGGAGATATTAGACCTAAAGTCGTTACAGAACGAGGCGGTTTATATATGTGCCGTGTGGTAATATTGAAGACACCGGAAAGTCGTTCTTGAGGTTTTCCTAAGGGGCTGAACCTGGCTACTGTTTACCACGGGACTTTGTATATAGCCATCACCTATGTATATATATGTCAGGGGGGCTTCGCCCCTTGTAACCTCCCCTTGCGCTGAATGCGTGACATGTTATGCTCCTCACTAACTACCTCGTCCTGTACCGATACGTTGAGGCGCCTTCGAAATACTTGCTTCTTTTCCGCTGATAGAACAGGGACGCAGCAACGTGTATATACTGCTCGTAGCCTCGTCTGGGTTCACACTCGTGATGACTCTGCTAAATCGCACCGAACGAAATAAAAACTGGCTAACTTATGCACCCCTTTAACACCTCGAGCACCCGCAACCGACACTATATCATTTCTACTCTATCTCCAGCGTTGACTCAAACCACACGCGAAGTAGGGACACGTTTAAGTGAGGTAGCTGCTTCTAGGACGAGGAAAGCCGTCTGTAGTGCAGGTTGAATAAGTCGGTTGTGTGAGTGGGAGGGACACTTGGAGTAACAACCAAGTAACTATTCCCCTGACACTGAAAAGGCCTAGGCCGAACTATGTAGATTGGTAAAGAGGCCGAGCCATACTCGCTCCATGAACCATCCCGCCACACGGGAACACGCCGGAACGCCCGGTACTTTCGTGTCAGCATCCCTCTTGTCGTAAAGACCGTCTATCCCGATGGATCACTGTGAAGGCTGTAGCCCCATGGTCCAACACTTAAGCGCTGTTGAAATACCGGCTTGATGAGACTTGACCGAATTGAAATCTAGCTATCTAGGTCAAGCGGACGGAGGTCTGCTATATATATACAAAGCTCACGAGATAGATGCCCTGTGCTATACCGTACCAATCCTCCACCCGGAATCACCAGACGCAAGGACGACGGAAGCATTCACTTGCCGGCCGACACGGCATCAGCGGCACAGTGACATTCTGCTAAACGCGGTAGCGGGATCAACGGTTAGGCATGTAGGTAGGTGTAGATAGAAAATCAAGTCCAATTATCGAATCGCACTTCACTTATATTATAACACCTCATTATATCAAGTATCTCACACAATTGAACCGCCCAGCGCCTGCTGGACCCGTAGACTTCCAGCCCAACCAACCAACCAACTAATCGACCAAGCAGCCCGAATCGACCCGAACCGAGAAAAAGCAAGTCGTTAGACGTCCATGCTCTCGGGATCGCGACACGTGAAGATCTTATACAGGCGACGGCTGACGGCGGGGCCGACGGCGCGGTCGGTGAAAAAGGCGGCGTCGCGGCCGGCGCCGGCGCTCTTCTTGCGGCAGTGCTCGAGGGCGCGGGGGCCGTCGCGCTCGAGGCCGCGGACGAGGGCGGCGACGGAGGGGTAGGCGGCGGCGACGCCGTGGGCGACGGGGGCGGTGACGCGCGCGATCTCCTGCAGCATGCGCACGTAAGTGTCGGCGGGGCCGTCGCCGGTGCGCACCTGGCCGGCCTCCATGCAGAAGTTGGAGTTGTTGGTGGCGTCGAAACGTGCCCGGCGGTACGGGATCGTGCTGATGTGTTGCGTGAACGCCGCCACCCACTGCGCCGTCTCGACCGCCGCGTGAGTGTGGTGGATCAGCGCCCCGTGCGCTACTTGTAGCGATAGTAGCGCGTCCTCGATCATGTCTTCGTCGATGGGCTCCTGCTGCTGCTGCTGTGCGTTGTTACGTCGCTGGGAGGAATTGGTGGATGATGGGCCTGGGTCGCCGCCGTCGGGATAGAGGCCGCGGACCGCCGATGCGAACTGCCTGTTGAGCATATTCCGGTTCTTGCGCATCCGGGCCTCGAGCCCCTCTATGAGATAGATTATTTTGGTATCGGGGAAGGCGGTATTCATCTTCAAAACATGCGCTTCCAGGTCCTGGCCCTCCGACCCGTGGACGAGATTGACGAACTCGGGAGCTTGCACGACGACTAGGACGTGATCCTCGTTTCTGATGTGCATCGGGATTGGTTCCCAGTGTCCGAGGTCTTCGTTGAATTTAGAAGCAACCTTACGTCGCCACTTGACGACGTTGTCGACTCGGCTTTGGTAATTCTCAAATCGAACACCCAGCTGACCAAGCAACATTTCAAGCCGAACCCTGATTTCGGCATTGAGGGTTGTCGGCAGGTCGACAATCATCTCAGGCGTAGAGACTTTCTTGTCGGTTCGCAGTTTGTTGACCTCGATCAGGGCCTTTTCTCTCTGCTTCTCGATGGCTCGCTGCTCCTTCGCACGTTCCTTCTCAACCCGCTTGCGCTCTCTTTCGGCCTCGCGAGCCTCGGCCTTCCTTTGCCTTTCGGATTCCTTTGATTCAGCGTCCTTCTTGGCAGGCTTTTTCACAGCCTTTGGTTTCTTGCTAGTTGAAGGTGATAGACTATAGGAACGCCTCCTCGACATGATCTTTGAGACGTCGATGTCACCTAATTCTGGTAAGTCTGAGTCCGAGTCGGCGCTAGCAATTAGAGACGACGCGCCCTTCGCCTCTGGCATTGAACTCGATATTGGATCCCAAGCTGCTTTCTGTTTGGACATTTTCCTTGGAGGTGACGATATAAATAGCTCATCTGAAAGGTCTACGACCTCTGATGCCTTCGGTGGTTGCTTGTTTCCAGGGTATCTTGAAGATCCAATGGAATCATCCGATGGTATTCGAGGTATTCGAGATTGGGTAGATGCCCTATGGTTGTCTAAACCTCGGATTGGTGAACTTCCGAATGGGTCGCTCGACATATTTGACATGACCGGTAGAGTAGATCGCTCGCCCGTTGCCTGTTTCCTCGGTGGACTATCGAAAGGGTCTGTATACTTGTTGTTTGGTGCTCTCTGGTTCCTGGTCGCAGTGATGCCATTGGGGGAACTACTGTGTTCGATTGGGTCGGCCGCTGAATTCCATCGCTTCAGCCCAGTTGACTCATGAACATGTAATTCGCTTGTCAGGTTCCCGGCCGTTGCAGATTTGGTCCTCTTAAACGTGCTACCCTCACTCCGCTTACTGGAGGTCGCAGTCGGCGAAACTCGCCGTCGCTTTGCCGCGCTGCCGCCAAGATCGCCGGTGGTGTCGAATTCATCAGACAGAAACAGGAAGTCGTCATTTTGTCGGTGACTGCTGCTTGTGCGCTTGGGGACAGTGATTGGCGCATTGGATATTCTTATAGGTGGCTTCGGTACTGTCTTGTCCCGCAAGTCGGCAGTTACGTCGAGAACATCATAATCGAGAGCTCTGGAAGGGACGGCAGCATTGGTTCGCGAAGGAGGTTTCGGAGAGGTGACGGAAACTGGCGGAGACGGGACAGATGGACTTGAGGATAATAAGCTGATCACCTCAGGTGGCATTTCGAGAGGAATTTGATAGCTTGGGCACAGCAATTGGATAGCGACGTTGACCTGGATGGATATTCAGTTGGGAGAAGTAAAGGGTCGGTGTTGAACTGGAGTTGCAGGAACTTTCAACCGGACAGCGTGTGTCATGTCGCTACAATTGATGCTATAATACGTATGTACACAAATGTTGTATGTACATGCTGATTTTCCCCAGCAACGCGTGCTGCAGTGTCACACGGTTACGACCCCTGGCACGTGACTTAGCTTTAATAGGACCTAAATGGGAGCAATGGAAGAAAAGTTGATTGTGTAGCAGTGTAGGTATCTAAGTACAAAGTACACTATATTATATAAATGCACGTACGAAGTACGAAGTACTTGCAACCATCTCTAATACAACACTACCTCTAGTATCCTTTTTGGTCACATCTTCGCCTATGCGACTGAACCTCAAGAATACTGCGCTAGTACATATGGCGACCGCTCGATTGATTATAAAGTAGGCATCTACGTAGGACGAAGCCATGTGATTGAAGAGCACTGACTTGTACCAATGTTCGGCCAACGAATCAGACAAAGTTCGTCCAAGGTTGACTCTGGGCGATACGCGATGTACCCCCGCAACATTAGCCGAACTAACTATCGTGACATCGAGAGCGCCGAAAGCTACAGTACATACGTAGGCGAAGCTGCTGGTTGTTACTTGAAATAAGAGGGCGTCTTCTGAAGCTTAGTTCGTCTGATCTTTTTCAACGATGAGACGTCGTTAGCCCTATTCAGCCCAGTTTTCATATGCAATTCCTACCTGCTTGCGCGGAGTGTTCCCCGGATCCAGTCCTTTGCTGCATGTATATAGTACACAAGTAATTGTAATTGCAATTGTAAAAGCGATTATCTGATCGAGCCTGGAAACTTGGCTTGTGGATGTCTTAGCTCATCCATCGGTGGACTGCTGGGCTGTCATTATATGTAGGCTGCTAGGTATAACTACTACATATCGGACTTGACGAGACAGCAGTAAACGAGCTTGAAGTATCCAGGAACCCCTACGTACGTAGTAGGTATACGTAATCACCGACTTCGTCAAAATGTAAACTGGAAGGCTATCGGTAGATCCCATCGACTACAAGTACCTGTAGAAAAGGCCTTTATTTTGTTCACCATTACCATTCGTGCGCGAGTAGCAGCAATACAAATGTATGTACGCAGTATGCACGCTCAGGCGGTGGGTCGGTGATTCCAGAGTTTAGGTAGCGGAGTTTCGCCACTTATCATCAGCTGGGCCAGGTTGGCAGGTTGGTTGGTTGGTCGGGGGTCCGCACGCATAGTAGTACTACTATACAGCAGGTCCACTATGTACATCCCATCATCCCATCCCCCATACCTTCGAAACGCATGCAACATGAAACGTTGAAACACTGGCCCAATCACGATCAAAGTTCCAGTCTTTGCTGGACGAAACAGACCTTGGCAAAAACCCACGAGCCGTGTGGTCCGTGGAAACGCTATGAGCAATTTGCCATGCTTGCTCATCAGGAACGCTGGGCAGGATTTGGGGATGGGGATATCGGATCATGATCAATCGCTTGGCGTACATACCGGGGCGGAGATTTTATTACATATGTAGGAGGGAGTGGCTCGAGGGCGACAACAGACGTGGATGGAATGCTTGTTTGCACATCTGCACGTTTGCAGGATCCGCCGGCGCCAGCGCATAGTAAGCGAGTCCAAGATTGCGCGGTAAATTGAAACGGCCGGCCGGTATGTGATGGTGTAGGATAGGGCCTTTCCACTGGTTGTCTGTGAGGTGGGGAGGATTCTCTTATGTATGAAGTCGAAGTCGACGTCCTCTACTCCCGTATGTATCCCGTGAACCGAGCGTCTTCGGGAACAGGATATCTACTCCGGCCCGGGTGGGACATCATGTGCTGGCCATCATATGTAGGTATTACCTGGTATGAATGTATGTAGCAGGCGGAGTAATGTGGTGAACCGTTGAACGACTCTTGTTGATGTTGAAACACATGATTAACCTGCCAGTTTACCGCGGCATGATGCTGTGCTGCCAGGTGTTGCAGATTGCGGGGTGCAGGATAGCTGCAGTACATACACATCTACCTACCTACTTGGATTCTATCCGGCACGAACTCTTTGCCGTCCCAGGAGAGTTTACCAATGCGGTGCTCCATGTATAAGATTAGTGAGTGCAACATTATCAACCCGTATTATAGGGTTGGAATTCCCTGCAAAACACGAGCTTACTGGGTATGTATAAATAAGTTTGGGTAGATATAGCCTAGAGTTACCTAGAGAAATATCTGGTTGCCTGTTCTGGTTTTTGTAATCATATCTCGATGACTATCTATCCATGGCCGATAGTCAGATATAAGACCGACTATTAGGCGTGGGGGTTTGTCTATGGAAGATGCCGGAGTCGGGTTTGCTTGCGACACGACGTTGGTATCTGATCGTTATTAAGCCTACGTAAGACTGTCCATAATAACAGTTGTGTATTCGTGTGAGTAGCCATCCTATATGGAGTATTAAGTCTGTGATCTTAACAATATTATCATTGTAGGATTGGGGCTAAAGTTGTCGAGTAACCTATTTACACCCAGGAGCCCGGCAGTCCGGCAATTTTACTAAACAAGATACACGTGGTAAAACTCCGCTAGTAGTGAAATCGCACGGCGGTGAGTTACGTATGTACGCGGTGTCTAGGTAGACGTTATGGAGTTGATGGTTTCGCTGATGTCGCCTGTTACATATAAGACTACCTACTTATGTATATCTACGGCTTGCAATTCGATGAGCATGAAGGATGCGGCTTATCCAGTCGGCATTTATTAGTGCTGAACCAGCCTCAATGCAAGTCTGGTTCTCATCTAATTCCCCAGCCTCTTACTTAAACCGCGTCCCTATCGTAGATACTGTTGTTATTGTACGGGGAGTCTATCTAGAATAGAAAAATAAGATATGCATAACTAGATGGTAGAAATGAGAACGAGTTTTACCATGTAGATGAGGCTGCATCCGATGAACATCCATATTTTCAAATCAACGTCTTTGTGAAGTGGTCCGTTCGTCCCATGAAAACGCAAGCCTCGCGAATCGACTGGGATTGTGTATTGGCCCTTGTGCGCGCCGGCCGGCTATGGCACCTCATTTCGGTTCCTGAACATTGGGTCGGTATTTTAGCCCACATTCAATATTCGGCCGACGGATGTGACCGCTTCAATTGGCAGCACACCCGAGAACTATTGGCTCTTAAACTTTTTTGGGACGACAGGAATGAGATTAGGTCACAGATCTTTTCGTTTATCCTAGCTATAAGTGGTGATCGAAAGACTTGTCACAGAAACTTGAAACATTATTAAGGAATAATTATGGAAGTATTGATTATTAGGTGCTTAGTATAGAATGTCAGAAGCTGGTTGGTTTCAACTTGCTCATGAATCACGCAAGAATATGAGATCACAAAAAGCAATGAGATAAATACCGCTATTCAGCGCTTGGCTCATGTATTAGTGACTACAGAGATGTACTGAGTAGTATTAGACTTACTAATTAAGTATTAAAGAGTCTGGAGGTCCGAAAGCAGATATAATGGATCCAGCTTGTGTCATGCATTGCAGTGCAGGTGTCTGGTCATTGAATGTCATTGAATTAAGCCCCTTAAAACCCCGATCTTTTTGTCACTTGTATCACGGAGTAGATGGTCTCAGATCTGATAGTTCGTCCGGTCACAACATCACGATCCCTCCGTCGGGTGCGTTCCGCGACGTCGGGTTAAAGCAGTCAGCCAGGAAGTTACCAGGCCTATGAGCACTGAAAAGTGCTATTGCGATTATGATGATGGTCCGGCCAAGGATCGGATATTCGAGGAGCACATATGTATAAACTGGGCGTTGCGAATATCTCTCGCCGTAGTTCTGGACGGTACAGTACCGTACTAATAATCCGTAGTGGCTTGACAAATGCGGTGATATGATCCCCCCTCTACCCCTTTATCTTTACCTAGGATAATACTCACTGACGCTAGAACGTAGAATTTCTGTGTCTGACCGCGACGGGCATAGCTGCCTTCGGCGAAGTTCCCAGTATCCTTGACGCCATTACTAGACTGCATATGTATCCTCCTCTGTTCGAAAGTTGGCGAGCGGTATGGTTGGGTCGAATTGAAATTGGGGATGCAGGTGGCATTTGGTGCCTGCAGCAATTTTTGGCTTTATCCCTTTCTGCCGAGACTAATAAAATGTATCTACTGCGTACACATGTAGGTCCCAAAGGTACTAACACCGGGCAAGTTAGTAATTACTGGTTCTTTTGATCTCACTACATGGCACTAGAACCCGATTAGTTGAAGCTAATAAGAGTTTTCATCAATTAGGACGGCCGCGTGTTTGTACAAAGCAATCTACACTATGAATTGGATGTGTAAGTATTTCGACTAAAGAATTGATGTAGGAGGTACATTATGTCGCTAAAGTAGGTTGCTAGAAACCTTGTTACCGGCATAAATACCTATCGTCACCCTCTGCACCTGCAGACTGCAGCCTCTGCTGGAATCGTCTCATATATGTAGCCAACCCCTGAATGAACAATTACTTTTATCCCCTATTTTGTGACCGAACTAAGATCAAATGAAGTTTAAAGTACTATGTATGCAAAATGGAAGGTAAGACAGAGAAATAACTAAGTTTTTAATGATCATTACATGCTGCCTGTATGATAACTACCCAGCAGATTATAGATATATAATATGTATTTGGTCTGCTCGCCTATACCTAGCACCTACTATAGATATCTATCTACCTACGTAGATCAGTGGATGAGACTACTCGCGTAATACATTCCGATGTATGCATGTGCCTTCTCGACTCCTTGCATTGTGTCAAGACTGGAGATCGACACACTGCTGTCTTGCTTCAGCACATGTTGTCTTCCATGCTAAGGTACATACCGTTGTGTGTATACGTATAGTATATTCTTTCTACAATACAGCTATTGTTGGTACATCTAACAAATTCCAACCCACATGAACATGGATTTATGATATCTAAGACATGTTAGTCCCCTGTCTTGATCCGTTTGTATACTGCGCATACTAATCGTATGTGTACTACTGTAGAGTCGAGTAGCACTATGCCGTTGTCCAGGTACTCATCGGTGATGAGCAACATTGATCGCTACACTACATTGGTATCGTAGATTGTGTAGATTTGAAAGAGCCCTGAATCTATCCTTTGAAGCTGCATTTATGTATGTGTATGTATGTATCCGTGTGTATGTGTAGCATCCAGACTGCCAGATAAGATGGCTGGACGGATCAGGACTTCAGAATTTGGGTTTCTAGCAGATCAAGGCTTTATGCTCACCAACAGGCACAGCAATGCACATTTTTCTGGCACTAATCGATGCGTGTAAATTGGCGCTTTGCCCTCTTTGGTAGCGCCTTTAGGGAGAAGAGACCCACCTCCTAGGTCTTTAGGTCCATCCATGTGTACATGCAGTACCTTTTCGAGATCCTTGTCTTCAATCTTACCCAATCTAGCCTAGTCCCCCAGAAAGAGGTGGACTGCCCCCCCCCCCCCCCCCCCCCCCCCCCCCCTTCAACGATGGCAGGATGGGTACTGTAGGTACAGAGAGCGGTTTAGTAGCGCACGTTCCTGGATTCCGCTGATAATAAACAAGGAGTAATACCCCGAAATTTCATCCGCCCCCCTAAATTCTGAACTCTGAAATCCGAACTTAGAACTCTGACCTCTGTCTGCCCGGCTCTCTTGCATCGTGGATCGTGGAGTGACCTTACCTACAATATTACGCGCCACGGTAACCATTATGACCCGGCTGTCCTGATTTCATCTGCGACATATGACGCCGTGATTTATACACATACGGTACGACGGTACGACCTTTCCAGGTTGAAGGTAGCAGGTAGACAGGTAGAAGGCTGAAGATTGGAAGGTTGATAGTTGAAGAGGGTCCCTCTCAACCTGTCTAACCCGCACCACGGGTTCCGTTTGGTGTTTTGCATTCCATACCCGAACTAACATTGGCAAACACCCCGTTCCCGCGCAACGTGCCACTCATTTCTTGCCACGCCTTGACGTTTTTGGGTCTCATTACATCCTGGCTGCCATTTCGAGTCCTGGGTATTTACCTTGCCGGCGCCCGCCCACACCACCGCTGATATGGCATCTTCACCTCCAGGATCGCCAGGCATCATGCCGCCGCGACCCATGAGCGCTATGGTCAAACCAGCCCCGAGAAGTAATAGTCGGATGAGTACGAACAGTAAGGCGGGAGGAGGCAGCAGAGCCTCGGATGAAGATGGGGGTCGCACCGCCGTAAAAGTTGGTAAGTCTCGAGTTTGCCATGTGGCCAAAGGAATATTATACGGTAGTAAAAACCGAGCTTGCATCATTGAGGCTAATGAATACATTCATCTGTAGCGGTTCGCGTGCGCCCGCCATTAAAGCCTACCGATCCCGGTTATGAACTTATACCGCAACGATTTCAAAGGTCTATGGTCCAGACGACTTCAGATACTGGCATATCCATCGATTCACCACAGGGCAAGAAGCTCTTTATCTTCGATCGCGTCTTCAGTCCCGAAATCACGCAGGAGGGAATTTGGGAATATCTCCAAGAGAGTGTCAACGCGTTTTTACAGGGCTACAACGTCTCCTTGCTTGCCTACGGCCAGTCCGGTGCAGGAAAGTCATACACGATGGGCACGTCGGGCCCTTCGGAACAAAGTGACTATGACTCAATGGGTATGTCTTCCATCTGCTGGGTGCCCCTGTGAATGAGATCGGCTGACCTTGGATGTTTTTGGACAGGTGTGATCCCACGAGCCGCAACCGCGTTATTTGAGAAGCTGGAAGGGCCAACACGAAACACGAATCGAAATTCCATGTCGCAGTTGAGAACGCCTGCCCGCTATTCGATACAACCTTCAGCGCAAAAGGGCGAAAAGAATTGGCAATTGAAAGCGACCTATGTGGAAATCTATAATGAGCAGCTCCGTGATCTGCTGTTGCCGGACCACCTCGGCCCGCATGAACGAAGCAGTGTTACGATCCGCGAAGATCAGAAGGGCAATATCCTTCTTACAGGTCTCCAACAGGTTGACATTAACTCGGTGGATGATTTGATGGGTGCGTTGAATTTCGGCTCAACAATCCGACAGACCGATGCGACCGCCATCAACGCGAAATCGTCTCGTTCGCACGCTGTTTTCAGCTTGAACCTCGTCCAGCGCAAGAGCAAATCACAGTCAGCTCAGGGAGCACAGAAGAGGCACTCTGTGCCCCTGGAGGCCATGACGGGAACCGATACCTGGGTCACAACGGATAGTAAGCTGCATTTCGTGGATTTGGCCGGCAGCGAACGTCTGAAGAACACGGGTGCCCAAGGAGAACGGGCCAAGGAGGGTATCTCTATCAATGCTGGTCTTGCTGCTTTGGGCAAGGTCATCTCCCAACTTTCCTCCCGCCAGTCTGGATCTCATGTCTCCTACCGGGACTCGAGATTGACCAGACTCCTGCAGGATTCGCTAGGCGGCAATGCTATAACGTACATGATCGCCTGTGTGACCCCGGCTGAATTTCATCTGAGTGAAACCCTCAACACCGTTCAATATGCCCAGAGGGCCCGAGCGATTCAGAGCAAACCCCGAATCCAACAGGTGGAGGAGCGTGACAAGCAGGCAATCATAGAACGCCTGAAAGCTGAGGTTGCTTTCCTGCGCGAACAGATTCGAAATGCGGAGCGCAGTGGGGCTGAGCGGCGTGGTGTCACTACTAATGAGAGGTCCGAGCGACAGAGCGAGCGCGAGGCCGAATTACAGAATCAGTTGTTGGATGCCCAAGAGAACTATACGACCTTGAGCCAGCGTCATGCTAAGCTCATTGCCGAGATGGCCAAGGCGAGAGATAACGAGGCTGCCGAGAACCAGACCTTGGATGAAAACCACGGCGATACCGCAACCGAACGTCTAAATCGGTCCAATTCGTTTGCTCAGGCCGTGGAGCAAGTCGTCCTAGAGTACGAGAAGACGATTCAGTCACTCGAGCAGTTACTCACCAGTACCCGAACCACGCTCTCGACCACGGAAACCACTCTGCTCGAGAAAGAAACGAAATGCGCATATATCGAGACTATCAACGCCCAGTTACAGGCCCGCCTACAGAAACTTATGGACCGCGAAGCTAACACCGAGAACTACCTTCATGATCTAGAGACTAAGCTCGACGGCCACACATCGGGCGAGGAGAAGAATGCTACCATCGTTCTCGAATTACGAAAGGAGATCGCACGAGTCCGAGAAAACGAGGCCTCATGCGAAGACTATATATCTACCCTGGAGGAGAGGCTTGCTGAGGCTGATCAAGACCAGGAGATGATGCAGCGAGAGATTGACCGCCTTGAACAAGTCATTGAGCGCCAGCGAAGTCTCGGGAAACTCGACAGCCTTCTCTATGAGCTAGACCACATCCAACAAGATGGCAACCAACCGGAGGCTGTACCGGCGCCTGATGACGAAATGGGGCATAAACGTTCATTTTCCGAGCGGTCTGCTAGAAGCCACGCTAGTCGACCTAGCTTGGGACTGAGGGAAGTACTTCCTGAAGTCGCGGAGGGTGCCGAGGAAGAGCTAAATGAGGAGGCAAATAGTGATAAGGTCTCCGAGACTTCTGAGGCTGTTGCGAAGCAGGCACGTACTCCGACAGACCGACCCACGACTCCTGATTATCCGCCCCAAAGTCCAGCGCAAAATCAGTTTGTTAATGACAAGCTCGAGAGTGTTACTCAGGAGCTTGTTGATTTGCGAGTTGAGCATGAGTCGACGTTGAACGAGTACGACACGCTTCAATCCAAATATGACGAGGCTATGCGGACTTTATCAGAACTGCAAGACCAGGTCGACGAAGTAAGACACCCGAATCCACGTGATTCCTTCCTTTCTGCTACTTCTCCGGATGAGTCGAGGCCGCCTTCTTTTTTATCAGACGCGAGGTCGAGCGAGATCAAGGATGGTACGCACTTGTCGTCGCAATCGCTCTCCTCGGAATTATCCTCAGCTCTGGATTCCCCAGCTGGTATCAGTACTTCTGAAGGCGGGCTGCCAAAGTCTTCAGAGTCAAGAGAAACCCTCATACCTGAACATACAACCGACAACGCCCTAGCCGCCGAGTTGGACGAACTCAAGGCACTGGCTGATGAAAAACAAGCCGCTGAGAGAGAATTGGCTGAGAAGTATGCTCAGCTCGAGGCCAAGCACCAGGAAACATTGGATATGGTCGAGGAGCTCAAGACCGAAGTCGCCAAGGCCAAATACATAGAGCCGCCTTCTCCTAGGAACGGCCCTCCAGTACTCCGTCGGAAGTCAAGTCAAAACGTGATGGTCATTGACCGAGCACACCGGTCATTCGCTTATCTACGGAATCTTGCGGCAGAGAACTTCGAAAATCAACCTGATATTATGCAAAGCTTCGAGGTGAACCTAAATGCTGCCATGCATGAGTTGCACACCAGATCAGAGCGCATCCAAGAGTTGGAGGCTGATGTCGCCAATGCGAAGAAGGAAATGGAAACCAAGATGACGCTCATTTCAGGTTTGACGCGTGAACGATCCAGCTTGAAATCCTCTAGCCCTATGGACATTTCGATGGTTGCCGCAATGAGGGAGCAATTAGAGCGGAGCGAGCAACGGCTTCAGCAGACTCAGGAGTCCCACGCTGCACGTGAGCGTGAACTCGTGGCCGAGTTGGAAGCCCTTCGTGCCTCTATCAAAGAGACAGCCGAGGTCCAATCGACGTCGCCCCCAACGGCCGAGACCCAGAGTAATAAGGATGATTTGCATGCTGCTCATGAAGAAAAGATTGCTCACCTTGAAGCTGAGCTTTCGGGTTGGGAGACTAAACACCAGGCTACTTTGGATACTTTGAAGACGACCGAACAGCAGATGAAAGAAACTGTGAGTGACCTCGAGGCCCAACTTGCAGCCGTAAACGCCAAATTCGACGAGTCCCGAGAGAAAACGAAGAGCGAAGACGATATCAGGGAGACGGAGACCCAACACGAGACTCTTGTTGCTAAACTCCGCGGTGAGATAGACGAATATAAGGCAGTCATCGATAGCAATGCTGCCAAGGTCGCCGAATTAGAGCAGGCGCATGCTTCGGCGAAGGAAGAGCTTGAAGAGGCCTTCAAAGCTAGGGATGTTGCAAATGCAGACTCTCAAAAGTACAAGGATCTTGTCAGTCAACTAGAGCACCAAATTGTCGAATATGAGACGGCTCTGAAGAGCTATGAGGAGAAGGTACACCAGTTTCAGGTCAATCATGCGTCGGAGGTCGAGGAGGTTAAGGCGAGCTCCAAGCAGGAGTACGACTCTATGGTGGAGTCGCTTATGGCAGAACATGCTGAGAATATCAAACTGTTGGAGAGCGATGCCGCTGAAGCTCGCGACGAGCTGATGAAGATTGCTACCCAGGTTGCATTTGCGCTAGGTCTCGACGTCAGCATTGAAAAGATCAGCGAGCGCATTGACGACTTGGCTGCAGATCAGGGGGCTTTGGGCATGGAGCAACAGAAGACGGCTGAGCTTGAAGGGCATATTGATGAGCTCTCGGCCATCAACAACACGATTATGCGCGACCTTGAAGCTGTTAAGTCTTCGTTGAATGACATGCTCTGCGCTGATGGTGAGAGCATGAAGAGCCCATACCCAACGGTTTCGGAGCAGTTGTCAGCCATCAAGAAGAGAATGGCTGATCTGGAAAACAAGAACAAGAAGCACTCTCGTCTAGTGGAAGAGCTTGAAGACCAGCTCCAGACCAACTATGACCAGGCCCAAATCACGAACAACCGGCTGTCTATCCTCCAAACGGAACGCAATGCGCAGCTAGAAGAGGCTAACATGGCCAAGATCAAGGCTCAGGCTGAATTAGAGTCCGTCCGTGAGGAATTGGCTACCCTCCAGGTGAGTATTCTTCTTGCATGGTCCCTTTTTCCGTGTATCGATTAACACTAGTGTAGGCTCGCATAGACCAGACCCATACCGATGGGCTCAATGGACCTAAACGCACTGATTCGACCAGCTCCCAAGTTCGCAAGACGGCCTCCGTCGCCTCGTTGCCTTCGCCACCCCCCGCTATTCCACTTCCGCCTTTGCCAGCTACTGGCACGTCATCTCCAATTCCGTCTAGCCCAGCCGGTGGACGGCCCCCAAGCCACGATCTCGCATTTACCCAGATCCGTGAAGACCAAGAGGCCCGGATTCAGAGCATAGAGAGACACCTGAAAGCTGAGAGGCAGCTCACTACGACCTTGGAAGAGGCACTCACCGACCTCGAGCGCCAATCTAATAAAGTCAAGGCCGATTGTGAAGCTTGGCGGAAACGTGCTCAAGAGCTCGAGACCGAAGTTAAAGAACTCAAGGAAAAGCCGCAACAGGACAACAGGTGGCGAGATAGCTTACACCAGATCGAGGAGGAGCGCAAGAAGCGCCAAGATGCCGAGAGGGCTAGACTTCATCTGGAAGAGCGGATGAATGCCATCAATAACAAGAAAAAGAAGAAGGGCAGCCTCAACTGCTTCTAGGTACGGGGTTGGTGCAAGGTACCATTGGTCGCTCTTCTTCCTGCATTCGCGCTGGTGTACATTCTTAACCCTCCATCACCTCGCCATTTGATCTGCCTTGGATTTTGCTTTGTAGTGCTCCTTAAGCGTTTGGTACATACCTGGCAAGGAGTTTAAGGAGTTCCCGCCTTCTGTCCTTTCCATATAATGTCATACTTCTGTACTATTTTTTACGTCCCGAGATACATACGATCTAGAGGCAAGAACGCCATCAACCATTTCCCTTGCGTCCCTTTTTTAAAAGTTAATTCCTCGACCCCCCCATTTCCCTACGACAGACAGATCATCACACCGCACGCACACAAACGTACGACCTGGACGGGACACGAATGAATCGCAGACAGGATGTGTTTACGGGATGAAGCTTGCAGACACATTGTTTTTCTTTCCCCTTTTCTTGATCCCCTGTCGTAGCAACCAGATGGAGGAGACTGGACGCTAGGCCCGGGCCTTGACAGTACAGTACAGTACAGTACCTGAGATACCACTTCGAGATGTTTTTATGTTTTGTTTTGTTTTCTATCTTGTCTTTTGATCATCGCCCTTTAGCATGGACCTGGGCTTAGGCGTAAACTTTACGCCGCTCTTCGCCGCTCATCAGTCTGTCGCTCTCGGCGTCGTGGTACGAGTTCGAGTTGGGCATTCGGCGGTCTCAGATGGTGGTTTTTGTTCAGACGCCCCTTCGGTCAGGGGAGGCCGACACCGAGGGCGGTCGGCCTCGGGCCCCTACTTAGTAGTCGCCGTGGATGGTGCGCACTGTGGCCTGCTGCTGTTGAGATATATACCTGTCCTGTTGTCCTATATAGCTTCTGGTGAATGTAAATTTTCTCGTTACCTAGTTGAGTCTCTTATTATTGGATCCCGTCATGCTTCCTTCCTCGCCACCTACCTACTTGTGGTTCATATATGCGCGGTTAAATGTATCCTTGTGACATGGAAGCTCATATCTCGACTTGCGCATTCACGCGACGTAAGTGCATTAGCTCTAGGTTACTGTCGTGTGTACGATTGGTTATCGTAGCGAACAGCAAGCCAGCCAGCCAGCCCGTTTGCGTACTTAGTATATGTACATACAATTCTTTGCTACACCGCCGAACGTGTCCATTTGCTACCCATGGCAGAGCGCTACGCTTCCTCTTCATTTTATTTCATTTCTGACCTTTTTAGTTATCACTTAATTGTCTTTATACCAATAACCTGACTTGCCTCGTTCTCTTAGGTATATAGCTATTCCCGGTTATCGAGCCACTCCCGCTTGCAGCCTGGAAGTTACGTATGTATGTCGCGGCCTGGGTTGTCAGTCGTGCGCTAGGGGAAGACAGTATGAATATGTGTAGCGAGGCTTCTGGATGGTGGAGGGAGGATCGCGGCAAGAGCGACTGCTGTTGGTATGTTTGATTATGGATGTTGGGAGGTAGGTAGGTAGGTAGGTAGCCCCGTTGGTCTCCTATAATCCGAGCGGCTGGTTCTGCTGATCATCACACCATGCCAGCCATACCTGGGACTTCACCGGATTGATTCTACGGTGCTTTTTTGCCCGATACTGATGATCTCTTCATTGTGGGCGTTTGGTTGGGTATCTCGCGATGTTGACAGGCATTGCGTGCCTGTGTGAGCTGCGCGAGCAAGGCACGAGGTGAAATTTTGGCCGTGACAATGAATAATGCCCTTGAGCTAACGATGTGCTAAGTACCTAGTGCTCAACGGACGGTGATCGCTACGAATTCAAAGCAGGTATTCCCCGGTTGAAGTGTATGTGTGTTTTACAGTGAGAAGCATTTGAGTAAGGAAGCTCAGCGCGCGGAGACCTCTGCGTCGAGAAGGCGTCTCTTATATAGAGACCGTGACGAATGTGAAGAGAGAGATAGAGAGATGAGAGTAAGTTACTATCCCAAGTCCACCTATTTTCCCTTTTATGTTCCCTTCTAAATCTAGGACTCGGTATCCGGACTTGCGCTCGGAAATGCCATATTGATAAGATGTGACTTGTGGCTTGTGATCCTTCCCGCGATCGATATTTAGTAATATTTTCTAACTTCAAATGCTACAGTGAGAAGCATGGCACAACACCCCTTCGCCGGCATTTTCTATCTTTCTTGGTGTAGGGGTGAGTTATTAGATGAGATAGGTTCCATACCCATTAGCGCCATACGATTATCCAGCTAACGGCTCATCTTTGGTATATTCAGGGGGTAGGTAGACAAGAGGGTCACCCAAGACCCTCTTTAGGGTTATCAAAGGAGTTATTTCAGACAAGGACGTATACGAGAGAGTAGAGCAGGACACCTATATCTGCATTATTACGGAAAATAAGTCGGGATTTATTCTTATCATAATAGGTAATGCTCCAGTTGTCCTTGACTGCGCACTCCATGTGATAATTTCCCGGCGTTCCTTGATGGTTAGCCGCAGCTACATAACGGCCTCTATTGCTACAACTGAGATTCGTTAATATATTGGTAGCCTAATTTTGGCTCCTGCTGATCAGTACAAACCTATGAACAGAATAATGTATAAGCTCTCAGACCGCCATTGGCTGGGTTGAAGACTTGATGTTCAAACGAGTTGCTGGCATGATATTTACGCTAAACTAACTTATAATATCCCCCTTACATACAAAATGCATGCGGCGAAAAATGACGTGTTGAGAGCGCTCGCTAAAACCCATACAAGCGTACCTAGCTCGAGGTGTAATTTTCGACCGTGTATATGTCAGTGTGGGACGAACTTATGAGGAGCGTAGTGCTTGGTGTATTGAGTGCGAGGTGAACCTAGAGGAGGCAGAGCCTCCTTTATATGTGGCCATATGTAGGACCGTTATAGTAGTGGGCCTCAGCCCTATAGCCCTATCTCAACAGTATAAAGATATTAATACTAGAAAATGCTTTCATCATGGTAACTGGGACCCTCAACGCCTATCGACGGGCACATTGACATAGAGAAATACATGCATCACAAGAAAGGCTCAGCCTCATGTTCAAACAGGGACCCAATCTATTCTGACTAATACTATTAGTCTAATACTAAGTATTAATTTTATGATTTGGTTAGTCGCACAGAGTATAAGATTCTCCGAGCTTGGAATAAATAACGTGGTGTGTCATACTCTACACATACGATATGATTCCACCTTCACCTGGATGAAAATTTCTATAGTTGAAAAGATTTAAAGGTATTCTATTTTCAATTAACTAAGGTAGGTTAGGTATTCCTTAGTAGAGACCTCAGCGTACCGAAAACAACGTTCATCTCCAAGAACAATAAAAGCAAGCTACGAAGTATTAGGTAATTCCATGTATAGGAGGTGTTCACACTCAAACTACTCAAACTACTCAAGGTACCCTGGTACACTCTTTTGTGTGGAGGCGGCTTTAAACTTTGCTGAGAGTAATATGTATTTGGTGACGTTGCGTAAGAGATGAGGAAATATAGCAGTACATGTAGCTACTATGTACATACATATAAGAGGAGAGATAATAGGGGTCCTATAAAATTTTCTTCATGGCAGTCTTGCAATTGATCTCCGATGGCTGTCCGGGAGGGGTTCAGAAGGGCCCGAATAAAGAAGAACGTATTAGACTACCACCGTACCGGTGACAACGATTAGTCTGAAAACAGCATAGATCAACAAGCTAGTACGTTCTAGAAGCAAGCAATCGAGCTGCTAATTGTTGGGTAACACTATGACACTACACTATGTACCGTACATATTGGGAGTGACCCTAGGACCCACCATGGTAATACCGGCGAGAATCGGCGATGAGTGATCGCGAGAGTCTACTCGAATCTTATAGGCCTCCAAGATCCTCTATCTAATCCATATGTTAATATGACGACACTACCCCGCTTCAACATAATATAAGGACGTCCCCATGGACCTGTCCCTTGATTCAAACTTATCTCTTCTTCCAACAACAACAACAACAACAACAACAACAACCGGTAGTGAATTCAACCGACCGTTCGTCCGTTAAGCAGATAACCGTACGCACCATTCTCGAGACCAAAGGTTCCTACTATCCTTGATCTAACGGACTCATACTAACTACCATCTTGGCCAGGACCGTTTCTCGGTACGCGTCAAGATGACGGCCCTTCCAATGAAGGGCATGGCCTGGGTTGGCTTATCCAGCAAGAGTGCAACTCACTCAGTTTGATCAATCCCTCATCAGGTAAAACATTTGAGGCGAGCCATGAGCCGGTGTTCGAGACTCTGCGTCTAGTCTTTCTGTGCATCCAACAACCATGTGGTCATCGTTTCTGGTGACCCCGTGGAGATGTATAGAAGATGGGACAACAGCGGAGCTCGTTCTGAGATTATACGGCGCAAAACTTGATCTGGATAATACCAGCGAAAGGATCATGCTTCTCGTTGCTTTTCCCCTTTGCCCCTGTGAGCTGCTACTGACAAACTTCAGATATATCAACTGAGCAATATCCAAAATGGCACCAGCAGCAATCGTCGAGCCCGTCACTCTCCCTCACAAGGGTGGAGTAGCCGTCGGCAATGGCAAGATCCATGCCAAGGGTGACGTGCAGGTTGCTGATGGGAAGTGGCAAGACTTCTCTTTCGAGACCATCAGGGAGTCTCAGGTTGCCCGTGCTATGTCCCGTCGATACTTCAAGGATCTCGACACATATGCCGAGTCCGATATTGTCATCGTCGGAGCTGGCTCATGTGGCCTGAGCACGGCTTACATGCTCGCCAAGGCTCGTCCAGACCTGAAGATCGCCATTATCGAAGCTAGCGTCTCGCCAGGTATGTTTCGGTAATGGCTGTGCCTGAACCTTGAGAGTTGACGTTCTGTCTAGGCGGTGGTGCTTGGCTCGGTGGCCAGCTGTTCAGCGCCATGGTGATGCGCAAGCCTGCTGATAAGTTCCTGACCGACCTCGGAGTCCCTTTCGAAGACGAGGGTCCCTACGTCGTGGTTAAGCATGCTGCCCTCTTCACTTCTACTCTGCTATCTAAGGTCTTGGCCTTCCCCAATGTCAAGCTCTTCAACGCCACCTCCGTCGAGGACTTGATCACCCGCCGTGATGAGTCTGGTAATCTTCGAATTGCCGGCGTTGTTACTAACTGGACCCTCGTCGCAATGCACCATGACGACCAGTCCTGCATGGACCCCAGCACTATCAACGCCCCCATCATTATTAGTACTACCGGCCATGATGGTCCGTTTGGCGCTTTCAGTGTCAAGAGACTGGTCAGCATGCAGGCGATCGAGAAGCTCGGCGGTATGCGGGGATTGGACATGAACACCGCTGAGGATGCTATTGTAAAGGGAACTCGTGAAATTGTTCCCGGCTTGATCGTGGGTGGCATGGAGTTGAGTGAGGTTGACGGTGCCAACCGCATGGGCCCGACTTTCGGGTAAGTCCCCTATTCCTCAGGGTTCATTGTGAAAGAGGGTGTAGATGCTAACCAGCGCAAAGTGCCATGGCTCTGTCCGGCGTTAAGGCCGCTGAGGAGGCTCTGAGGGTCTTCGAGCAGCGCCAGAAGGAAAACTCTTACTAAGCTCAAGGAGGTCAACAGACGCATGGATGACGGAGAATGCTTTTTATACATGTCACCAACTAGCTGCATCTGTGTAGTAGCATCGCTCCTTCGAGATGTTTGGTACAGAACTTTTTCAAGTATGATAGCCTTGTAATCACTCGGTCAGAAGAAATACACTCCTTTGAGTTTCTTTAAAGCAGATGGCTTCGATTTCCCTCAGTGCTCCTGTGAACTGAGCCCCTTAAATTCATATTAACCCTTTGGTAGATGACGTGTTGATGTACTCTGCAACGGCTTGAAGATATACCTAATTAGGCGCATTTGATACAACCGGGTGGTGCATTGAAACCTCTTGGCTAGGACTATTATCTGTCCCCTAACAATATGAGAAGCATATGCTATTCGGAAAGATGAAGCTAACATATTTTGTTCGTTGGGCCATGATGAAAAGTGCTCCAGGATGGTAATATTCAGATATAATTATCCATCACCTATTAGATGAACACGCCTAATATTTAGTATCTCCTCCAGGGCACTGAAAGAGTAATTTTTGGGGGCGTTCTTCGTACGCCCAGTATGCGCAGTATGCAGTGGCTGGCTTTCAAGCATATTAATGCTTGAGGACTGTATTCCCCCAGTAGTTTTAGGGGGGCGTTGATTGAACATTACCATAATTTCACAAAAGAATCATAAACTTGAAGGGTTGGAGAATTTGCTGTTATTACTTAGGGGGTTAGAAACCCTTGATACACAAATAAACAATGCCACCATCCTATTCATTTTGTTTGATAACGAGATAAAGCCTTTATTCAATTGTCTTTGTTGCTACTAGATAGGAGAGCGTACTATCCGTCTCTGCTGATCCGCGGTCAGTGACTGATTTGAGTAGTATTCGTCTAATCCGTATACAACGGCGAATATTGCCTCGCGGTATACTTATTATACAGTTGACATCCTTCCTATAACTACTAAACCCCCCCCCATACTGGGAGTTTTTCGCGTATATCTTAGCAAATCGGCCTTCCTTTTTTGTAAATTTAATTATTTAGTCTATATAGAATAATTATAAGGGCAGCCGATTATTTTTTATCCTAAAAATAACGGGGTTTTCCGGTATTTTATTTTTATTTTATTTAAATAAAAAAAAGCCTAATAATAATAATAATAATAAGTAGCGCTTTAAAAGGTTAATTACGGCTACCTTTAAAATAATTACCCTTTAATTACTGAAAGCGATTTTATTCGACCTTTTTTTAACCCGATTACGTATTAATATATTACCTATTCCGGTATTTTAATAATATAAACGTATAACGGTATAGTTTATATTATTTATAAATATATATAACCCTTTTTTTAATATATAAAAAAGCCGTTATATTAATATTTTAGCTAATATAATTTTTAAGTAGCTAAATAAAAACGAAATTTACTATATTATTTATTATAATATTTTTATAATAATAGCTAAAGCTTTCGATTTAATTTTTAGCGAATTTTAAATAAAGCTTTATTATAATTAAACCGGGTATATTTATATAGTAGTTTTTAATACCTTTTAAAAACTATTAATTAATATATTTATTTCGAACTTTTCGATTTTAAATAATAAAAAAAATATTAAAAAAAAGGATAAAAAAATAACGAAATAAAAGCTTTCCGAACTAATAACCCTTTCCGGTTTTTTAACGTAATATATAACGGCTATATTTATATTATAACTAACCTTAAAAAACGCGTTAATGCATAAATAGCTATATATAAAGGCTACTAAACCGCATATTATAGTTATATTAAACGCTTTTATAATTTAACTTTTAATAATTTAAAACAGTTAATAATAAATTAAACCGTAATAACTATAAAAAAAACAGCATTAAAAAGTATAAATAATTAAACCTATTTTTAATTTTAACCCGATAAAAAATAAATCGGACCTAAAAAATAAAAATTAGCAACTTTTTTTCTACCTATTAGAAAATTATAAATAAAAAAATATAATATTAGCCGAATTCTATTTTAATTTAATTAAATATACCGGCTTTATTTTATAAAATATAAAAGATTTATAAATTATCCGTTTAAATTAAATAATTAAACCGTAAAATAAAAAAATACGTATTAGGCTTTTTACCCTATAGCTTTTATTTATTAATAAAAGCGCCGCTTTCGAAAAACCAATTAAATAATATACCTTTATAATACCGGGCGTTTTTAAAATATTATATATATATAATAAAAAAAAAACGTTAACGTAATTATCGTTTAAAAAATCATTCCCGTAATCGGAAAAAAGCTAATTTCCTATAAACCTACCCGATATTTAAATAAAAAAAAAACCGGTAATATAAAATTAGGTCGTATTATTTAATACGCTTATTAAAGCCGGCTTTAAATTTTTTAACTCTAAATTAGCCTAATAATTAAACCGGAAATCCCGAATTATTTAATATAATAAATGTCGAAATTTCTATAATTCCCGCTTATATTTCCGAAAGAAAAAGTATATTAATTATAGCTTAATATATAAAGGCTATTATAATAAACCCCCGAAATGCGTTAATTATAAAAAACCCTATTTTATAAGCTTTATAATATACCTTATTAAATTAAAACGTATAAATAATAAGCTTAAACGTCTTATTAAAAAGCAGCTATTTTTTATTAAATAAATAGGGGAATAATTATACTAAATAGCCTATAAACCCCCTAATAAAAGAACTATATATTAAACGGGAAAAAACGGCCCTATACTGTTACGGCAGTGGTCCTAGCGTACCTCATTTACCGCTATAACCCCATAGTTACGTGTAAATAGCCGATTAAATAAAATAAAGAATAGGTAGAGGTTTTACTACATATATATAGCCATATATACCTAAACTTCTTCCTTTTCTTTATTTTTATTATTTTATTATAATATACTTATTATTTAGCTATACCGTATATAAATGCCGTTATATAATAATAAAGATCCTTTATAGCTAATTAGTTAATTACTTTTAAGGCATTATATTTAATAAAATTTATCGGCTAGTTCTTTTAAAATTATTATTTTATTTTATCGCATTAATAATACCGCGTTAGCAGAACTCTTATATCTATTGGATTAATTATTTAAATAACTACCGGAGTTTTTAAGTAATTATATTTAAATTATACCCGTTAAGCTTACCGATATTATCTTTTAAGTAATCCCGAACCCTTTTAATTAATACTTAATATTTTAACTATTATATGTCCTAATAATTATACTTAAAATAATATATATAACGTTAGATTTTTTTATACGCGTTAAGCATTTTTCGTTTCGATTCGTTAATTTATTAAAGTAGCGATTTTTTATTTATTATATATTTCCGGGTAAATTTTTAACCTATTAACTTATTAAGGCTATAGCTATAAAATTTACCTAATTTTTTTATCTCTTTACCTATCGATTATTTTATCGATTAATTTACTATAGCTTTTATTAATGTTAATAAAATTAACGGTACCCTTTAAACCCTATATATTAAATTTATTAATTATATTTAACTATTAATTAATAACTATAATAGTTAAATTTAATAATTAGTTAGCTAGATTTAGCAGTTTTAAGCCGAAAAATTAGCTATTTAAAACTACATTAATACCCTTTAGATTAAAAATAATACCTTATAAATTAAGGTTAATACCGTAAATACTACTTATTACGCGTTAATATTTAAATAGCTATAGCTATAACCCGTATTCCTAAACCCTCCTACCTTATTTGGCTTATTTAATTTTAATATATAGGTATTATAATTTATTAATAAAATAAAAGTCGATAATAAGACCTTTAGTACGAATTAAGCCCGATTTTATTATATATACGTACGCTTTAAGTTTAAAATATAATACATTATTACCCCTGTTTTCTGTAAAATATAAAAAAGGGGTATTTAGGACTATATAGTTATTTTAATTATTTTAAATCGGCTATACGACGATCTTAATAAGTCCTACCGATTTATTAAAAAGCTTTATAACTTCCGCTAAAGCGATAACGATTCGATTTATACGTTTTTAACTAACTAAAAACAATTATTATAAAAGACTAATTTAATAAACCTACCCGAAAACGTATAGATTTAAAATCTATAATACATTATTAATAATACGTTAAAAAAAAGCTTAATAATCGCGAATTACTGCTAAAAAAGTACGACGATTTCGTATCCCTATTTTACCGGCTATTAGGATTTTATTTTAATAAGCCGGCTATAAATCCGAATATAATAAATATTTCCGTTAAAACGATTAAACTATATAACGACGAACCCGAATTAGGAAATACTTTAAATAATAGTAAATATATACTTAAAATTATATTATTTTAAACCCCCGGAGGTTAAAAGGCTATTTTAACTAATCGTAATAATTTTAAAACCCGTTAAAAATAATACCGGTATATATATTATAGGGATAAATCTTATAAGGTTTTAAAATGCCTTTTATTACTATTTAAATCGAACTTTAAAAAGTTTTTTATTAATAATAGGGACCTTAATAAGGTTAATCCCTAATAATAAGGAATTAAGGGAGTAGTTATATTATTAAATAGTAGTTATTATGGTTATATAATATAGCTAAATAGTCCGAGCTTTTAAAACGCATACGTTTTATAATAAGTGGTTTTTTTAACGGATTTTAACGAATTAAATAAATCCCATAACACTATATTAACTATTACTAAATAGATTTAAAAGGGTAATATTACGGCAGTAATTTTAGCGTATTTTATTTACCGCTATAACCCTATAATTACGTATAAATAGCCGATTAAATAAAATAAGGAATAGGTAGAGGTTTTACTATATACGTATGGCTATATACACCTAAACCTCCTTCTCCTCTTCATTTTTATTATTTTGTTATAATATACCTATTACTTAGCCGTGCTGTATATAAGTGCCGTTATATATACTATAAGATAATATAGAAATACCGACTATATAACTTAATACTAATCCTTTTAGCTATAGCTAGGGATAAAACGCAATAGAAATCCTAATAATGGAAATTATAAAAACGGATATAAAATAGCCGGAAAATAACGACGACAGTAACCCCGTTCCGTAAATACTATTTAACCCTTATTTTAAATAATAATTAAGTATGGAAAATCTTACTATTATTTTATATAAAAAAGAACAGCCGGAAAAGGAAAATCGTATTTAACGATTTTCTAAATAAATACCGCTAAAACTAGGCCTTTTTATAATACGGTATTAATTTTAACTAATAAAATAAAAGCGGATATAGTCCTAATTTAAAAACCCTAAACCAGGTAATACTTTAATTAATACGTTATAAAAATATACCGAAAATACGAAATATTTTTACCTATTAAAAACTGGTTCGAAAAGCTATAAATCTTTATATATATAAAAAAATAAAAGCAACTATATTATATTTAATTAAAACCTTTTATATTACGTAATTTATATATAATAAAAATTAATAATATAACTATTTATAACGTTTATTAATACCTATATAAAAACGATATTATATTAATTCTATTAAAAAAATAGTAATAATTAATATATATAATAATAATAGGGGATTTTAATGCCGTATATTAGGCCTAATAATTTAGGTATATTTTATATAATAGCCCGGATAATAAAATAATAAATTAAATAAAAAATTATTAATTAAAAACTATAATTAAGAAATAGTTAATATATAATTACGATAATATTTTAAACCTTATTTTTACGGATATATTAAAAATAAAAAAGGATATAAAAGCCTTATTTTATATAAAATCCGACTATTAAATTATATTTATTACCGTTTTAATAGTATTTTTATTAAAAATAAAATCCGAATAATTAAAAATTAATATAGGAAATATCCCTATTTTTATATAGCTAATATATATTTATATTAAACTAATACCCGACCGAATTAATATCTTTAAAAAAATAAAGGAATTAGCGATTAAGCTAATAAAGGTATTAAATAAATATTTATATATAGCCGATATAAAGAAAAAAAATTAAAGCTTTAATATTATATAATAAAACGATTATTATAAAATAATACTATAAAAACTATATAATATAGCGAAATACGATAAATTATAATAAATAAATAAAGAAATACGGAAAAAGCTCCGATCGGTTATTAAATAAACGAAAAAAAAATATTAAAATAAATAAATTAATTCTATATATTTTAATAAAAATATTTTTAAAATTATAAAATAATAAAAACTTATAAATAATTTTAAAATATTCCTATTAAACGAGCTAAATAACCTAATTACCGATACGGTAAAAAAAATTAAAATCTTTAAAAATAAAATCCTTTTACCGAACGTAATAAATAATAATATATTTAACTTATAATTCCTTTCGGTTATTAATTATATTAAACCGATTTTATAAAATAATATAATAATAATAAATAAAATAAAAACCGCCTATATTTAAACCGTTAATATAGCGTTAAAAAAGAATAAAATATCTATATTATTATTAAAATATACCTAGCCGGCGTTAAAATTAAAAATTAAAATATTATATAAAAGTAATATTTATATAAAATATTACCTATTTATTTTCCGTATAATAAATATAATAATGCTTTTTAAAATAGGTAAAACGGATTTTATTAAATTAAAATTATAATATTTTATTTTCCGATTTTTTTATTTAAATAAAAGATTTAAAAAGTTTATAATTAAACGAGTTATTATTTTAATAATTTGGGGAAAAATTTATAACCTTTAATAATTCGGTATAATATTTAAATAATCGGTAATAAATTTAATAATATATATAATATATAATATTAAATAAACTTTTTTAACGGAATAGGAAATTTTATTCTTTATTATAAATATATTTAAAGCGTTTAATATAATATTTAAAAATAGATTTATTTTTTAATTATAAAAATAAAAATAGCCTATTAAATTAATAAAATAAATAAAATTTTTTATAATAAACCGTTCGGTATCGGTATAAATAAAAAATATTTTTTTATTTATAGCGCTATTAATTAATAACTTATTATAGGGCTTTTCGATATCCTTAATTTTTTTTATATTTTACCTAAAACTATTTTTAAATAGAAATAATAAATATACCCGGTTCGGCTATATAAATAATATTATATTTTTTCGAACGGAACGGAATATATAAAAAACTATAAAGCTATTAATAAATAACGTAAAAAATATAATAAAATAAAGGAAAAAAAAAGCCGTTATTTTTAATAAAATAAAAAATAAATTTATTTATTTTAATAAAATTAATAAATAAAAAAACAACCTTATAATAATAAATAAATTCCGTATTATATTTATAGCCTATTATACGGCTATTTATTAGTTAAATATTTTTTTCGATTTTAAATTCTCTTTTAAAAAATATATTAAAAATTAAAAAACGAAAGTTTTAAAAATAATATAATATATAAAAATCCTTAACCGAATATATATAAATAGCTTATTTATATTAACGGTTAAAATAATAGCTATTTATATTTTATTAATAATTACTTTTATAGCGAAAATATAATAACTAAACCTAATAAAACCTAACGCTAAATAGGGTAAAAAAATAATAAATACCCGTATAAATAGGTATTAAAATATTTTAAATAAGGTAATAAAAATAATAATATAAACGGTATTTCCGGTTTAAAAAATAATAATAAATATAGTTTTAAATAAAAAAGCCGGCTTTTTATTAATAAAAATTATTTTAAAATAAATCCGGCAATATATAATAATACGTTTTTAAATTTTTAACCTTTTATATTTATTTATTTAATAAATAAATAAGCTATTAATTAAAAATAGGAAAAAAAAGCTATTAATACGATTTATTTTATAAAAATTTATAAAATTTTAATAAATAATAATATTAATATTTACGGGATTTAAACCGGAACTATTTATATATAAATAAAAGCGGTAATTTTTACTAATTATAAATAATAAAAAATTAAAATAAAATATTTATTATTATTAATTAAATAAAGTTCCGGTAAACTATATAGTTATTTATTTAAATAAATTAAAAAACCGAAAAACCGGTTAAAAATAAATTACTTTTTTTTAAGTATATATTATCGGTTAAAATTATAAAATAATATAATATATAAAAATATATAACGTAAAAATAAAAGCTATATAGGAAATAATAAAATAGGCCTTTATATATTTTTTAAACCATTTTTATTTTTATTTTAATAATACGGCGGTACTATTTAATTTATTAAAATACCCGGCGGAAAATATATAAATAATAATAACGGGTTTTTAAAAGGCAATATTTCGATTAAATAATTAATTAATATAGTAATTATTAAAGTATATAAATATTTTAAAAAACGAAAAAGCAGATTTAAAAATTAAAAAAAGAATTAAATTTAGCCCCGATAAAAATATATTTAATAAACTATTTATTTTTATTTATTTTAAATATATTAATAAATAAAAAAAAAAGATTTAAAAAAAATAATAAAATATAAATAAACCTATAAAATATAAACGTTAAAAATTTAATATAAAAAAACCCCCGAAAAAATTTTAATTATTAAAACTAATACTATATAAATTATTAATAAAATAATCCGGTTACGGTAATTTTATTAATTATTTTAAAAAAATTTAATACTTTAAATAAAATTAACTATATTAATATAATAATAAGTAAAAATTTAAATATTTAATAAAATATAAAAATATAAAAGAAAAGTTATTATAATTAAAGTTATCCGGAAATATTTTAAAACATTTTTTAAGCTTTATAAAATTTTAAAACTTTAAAAACTTTATTTAATAAATAAAACCTTATATTAGTTTATTAAAATTAAAATAAAGGTATAAATAGGGATATAATTTACTTAAATATAACTATAAAAGGCTATAATTAGAAAAAACGGAAATTATTTATTAAATTTTAACCGTATATAGCTAATAATTTTATAAAATTAAAAAAAAAAATAAAAGCGGAAAATTTCCTATATTAAGCGAAATATTAATTCTATTCCGGTATTTTAATTATCCTATATATTATAAATATATAAACATAAAAAATAGCTATTAATTACGGTTAAATAAATAGTAGCAGATAGCTTTTTACATCTTTCGGACATAAACAAATTCATCATCATATTATACAGCTATAATTAATGAGATTTTAAAGCGGGTACTTTCCTTCTGTTGGTTTCGCTCCAGTCTGGGCAAAATTCCAATACAGTCCAATAGGAAAGGAGGCTATTTGCTTCGTTTCTTTATGCTCTGAATTTTTGTCCCATTCACATACCCCGAACGTCTTTG